>JADRCD010071478.1:0-12275 GCA_019843815.1 Montemys delectorum | reverse complement strand
CTTTCAAACACTGGACCACCAAACAGACAGCATACACCAGCTGATATGAGGCCCCCAACACACATACAGCAGAGGACTTCTGGGTTTGTGTTCATTCAGAGATGATGCACCTAACCCTCAAGACACTGGATGTCCCAGGGAGTTTAGAGGTCGGGTGGGATAGGGGGGTGGAGGCATCCACTTGAGAGGGGATGAGGAGGTGGTTTGGGATGTGGAACAGTCAGAGGGTGGATGGGGAGTGGGGAATGGAATATGGAGTGTAAAAATAAATTAAAAATAAGATAAAATTTAAAAAATAAAAATAAATAATGATAAATAAATAAAATAAATAAAAAGTGATAGTTATCTACCTATGACTTCATTAGCATATGTAGTTGGTTAGCTTTCAAATATCAGGGATTATTTCCCTCTTGTTGAGTGTGTCTCAAGTTTAATTAGAGAGCTATTGGTTACTACCAATGTCTGCATGCCATTAGTGCACCCTTAGGGTTATTATGGCATGCTGGTTATTGTGTTTCATAGGCATCATAGCTGGTTAGGATGATTGGCAGCTTCCCTGCTTTGGAAGATTTCATAGCTCATTCTGGTACAATGAATGTTTGTCTTTAGGGAGCAAGCTTCCCAATTTAGTTTTAGCTCAATTTCTTTAGCCCTGTCTGAAGTTCTTGGTTTCTTTGGCAATAGAGGATTACTTTCTCCCACTAGTGACTGGGGGGTAATTTAAGAGCAATATCTATAGTCTGTAATATTTTGAGTGTTTTTTGGACAACCCTGGCCAATAACCCAAAATAGGGCTTTTCATACTTGATGCTAGTGTTTTTGTTAGTTGGTCTTTGGCTGTTGTTTGGCATTGTCAGACTAGGTGAGAAAATTTTATTTAAATTCTATATGTACATTTATATACAGACTTACATGTATTATAGGTTTTTATTAGGTAGCTAATAATATAAATCTTTATGACTTCTCAGACATTCCTCCTATTATTTTACCCTTGTATTCCTTCTTCTGTGTTTATCTCCCCTATCCCTTCCTCGTTAGAGCTCACTTTTCCAGTTCTACACTCAGATCACTTGCACCCTGATATTTTCCTCTCTATTTCTTCCCTATCTTAGACATGATATTTTTACAAAAGCTTTTCAGGTGTTTGCAGTCACTCCAGGAAATCCACTCACATTTGGTTTTTGTCCTTCTAGTTCTAGAAATATTTTTTTTTGCTACAATTTTAGTTTTCTTCAAATGTTCTTATTATTTACTTGATTTTGTTAAATATGTTACCATGAGTATTTTAAAAATCTATATCTATACCATAGGAAGTTTCTTTTGGATGTTTTTTTGTCATAATGTGCCTTGATCTATATATTTGTTTTGTATTTAATACTGGATATTGTACATAAAAATTATAGAAAGTGTCTGAGCCCTAAAGATGAATATAAAAGAAAAGATTCCTACTATTTTCAAATTTTTCCAGTGTAAGATGTCTATAAGGTATTAGTCAGCAGATGCTACAATTCTTCCCTTGAAAGAATTGATCCATTTCTTGTCTATTCTTAGTCATAGTGCACACATTATTGTGGTCAATCATTCACTTCATAGAGTTATGATTTCATTCTTTCCCCCTAAACTCCTTTCATGTGGCAACCTCTTCACTGCCTATTCCAAATCCAGAAGTCTACTGTGCTTCTATTCATTTCTATTTCCTTTTATGTCTGAGTCCCACAAATTTTGTAATGTGTTTCTTTTCTAATACTTCCACTGACAATTCAGATGTAGCTATCAGATGATTTAGTTGTTTCATATAAAGAGTTGGTTCTTATTACCTAGTTCATTTTTACAGTGTGGCAATTTCATAGCTATTTAAAGTCTACTCTTATTTGGTCAAGTAAAAATTGGCAATTTATATAATCACCAGAATTTTGAGGTGAGATTAACTTACCCATAAAATGTATTAATTTAATAGCTTTTAATTAAAGAAATATAAAATAAATAAAAGCTCATATTTTTGAGCACAGAAATCATATTTACCATGGATGAAACAATTATTGAATTGTAGGGTCATAGAGTTCTATAAGGCTTTGGATAACACACACCCCAAATAGTCCCTCAAGTTTCATACAGATAATAGGGTTGAAGGTAGAATTTGAAAGATGAATGTATCCAGGAGATGAGAGAAATTTATTTTATGTAGAGAACAACATAAGCCAAGTCTTTACTACTACTAAACTAAATTAATTCATACCTTCATGAGTGAGTAGTTTATCCTTTAATTCTCCTCTCCCTTGGTTTGCTGTTAATACTAATCAGGCTGTGCTGAAGCCTGGGGATTCATTGGTGCATATTGTGATACATGTGTTAATTTGACTGCCTGTAATTTCTTTAGCAGACCCAAGAGTGTAGCTAACATGCCAGTGATTGTACAAAGTCTGCATAGTCTCCCAGCTGAGTATTTTACATTTAGCCTTACCAAGAGAACCTCAGCTAATTCAGCTGTTTTTGTCCATTGTTCACTTGGAGAAATCAATCACCTGTAACTACTATTCTGCCCTGGAACGTATGATACTGGTTTTGGTTTTCAGTTTAGCATGCTTAGAAAGATGAAACTTCATTTGAGGAATTGCCTCTATCACATTGTCTGTGGTCATGTGTAGGAGACATTTTCTTGATTGATTGATAATCAATATAGGAAGACCAAATATAGCCAGTGACATACCTGGAAGGTGATCTTGAGTTGTTTAAGGAAGATAGCTGAGCAGGCCAGAGGGCACTAAGAAGCATGCCCCTCCAGTCTCTCCTTCAGCATTTTCATCCAGGTCCCAGCTATGAGCTCTTGCCATGGCTTCCCTCAGTGATGTACTATAATCAGCAAGTTGGAATAAATCCTTTACTCCCTCATTTGCTTTTTGTCATAGTGTTTACAAAAGCAACTGAGAACAAACTAGAATGGTATTTCTTGAGACATTGGTAGACATAAACATAAAGCTTGTACTTTGGTAAAGACAGAAAAGGATCTATCTGTCTATTTCAAATGCTAACTTTATCCAGTAAAATCACTGTTTTGTTTCTGTAGGGCTTATAGTTTTTATGTAGGGATAGACTTGAGGTAAAGGAGACATCTTGTCCAATTCTCAATATAACTCTCAATGTTTACTACACACTGAGTTGGTCTGAATTTCTGATGAGTGGGGCTGCCATAAGTTGTGTACTAATTAGAAACTTTATACCATAAACTCAGACATAAGTAATATTTTATCTAATTACTTAAAGTCAGGTTTCTCTAAAAGAGACTTTCAATTTATTATGCTGCTTAGAAGTTTAAAGTTCAAATGTTGTTACCCCTTATATATCCTGCATTGTACAATGGTTCTAGGAATAAAGACAAAATAGGATATGTAGGGAGGTTTCTGTAATCTTTGAATCATACTGACACTAGTATTCTCCTTGTTCAACAAATTTTTATTGTCACTTAATTTCCATTGTGGCTTCTGTGGATTTGTGCCAAGCTTTAGAGCTTAAGTGCCTTAGTGTTTTCACATACTAATATACACAATGGCAAGTACTGTGATGAGATCATGAAACTGTATTACCTGGTAACATCTCCCCTAACCCGCTGCCAAAATATGGTTGTATACAGATGGGTAATAATGAGACACCTTGGTGTTGAGGTTGGATTCTTAAACATCAGTTGCCTTATGGGCTATTTGTTGTTATCTCCTAAATAATTAATGAGACTTGGTCTTAATCTCAGGAAAACTCAAATTGAGTTAAATGTTAAATGAGTTATCGTAGGAAAGGGGGTCTTTTATATTATAATTGACCTTAACTTCTAAGGGGAATCACAGCTCTAAAATTGCCCATTTTAGTTTTGTTGGTAGTTATGAATCAGTCAGTCTTTGGGGTGCTTGGCCTGCAACTGTGGGAATTGATGAGTGTGTCTATTTTTATGTTAGGTACTCCTGGATGTGGCCTCAAAGAATAGAACTGTGTAGCTTGGGCACTTTTCTGAAATCTCTGGCTTTACAAGACTTCCTGCTGCAGATAAGGACACGGACTTCTCTTATCTGCCTGTCCCCTGGTGCCTCTCTCTGGTGAGATACTGACTTTGCCTGCAGAGCTGGATTGCTTTTATCCCTGAACTCTATACTGCAGATACTCAAGATTAGTGTCAGGAGAGGAGAAAGGGTAATTGTTTCTGGGGAGGAGAATTGTGTAGGTGGTAGTACTGCTAAAAACTGGAGGCTAGAGTGGTATTTAGTCAAATATGGCTGCCACACAGCAGTAAAAGAGCCCTTTGGCATCTTTTTGTCAATGTGCTTAATGCTCACGTGCTTTGTACTCTGGCAGTTATTCTAGGAGAAAGTGTTTAAAATGTTTTAGCCATTAAAAAAATTCTTACCTGCTTTAGTTGTAAATCACATTTTTATCGAGGCTTCTGGAATACTAATGATATCCAGTTTTTATTAATTCAGTGATTCTGCATTATAAATCTGGAGGTTTACAGCCTTAGCCCATACTGTTTTAATTTTCCGACCATCTGAGCAGACTGCAACTCTAACTCGATATAGGTTGGCATGATCTTCTTGTCAAGTATGTATTCATCTCTAAAAACATAGTCTTACAGGGAGCCTTTTATGTGTAATTTTGGCTTTATATTTTGTAAACCACTATTGATTTTTCTTCATCTCTACAGGACTGGGATTCCTGTTCAGATTTTTAGACCCATAGCAAATACTAGGAATCTTAAATGGAATTTCCAGAGAGAATGCCCTTGAAATTGCCCTAATGACCCCAGGGGTTCCAAGTTTATAGGCTTCTCTTTTTATGTGGGCAGAAGGGAATCAATAATAAAAAAATAATCATATTAAAACACACTCACATAGCAGGATGCTAAATATCTGTGTTCTTATAAATTGAGATCTAGATGATGAGGGAAGACAATAAATCTTATTAGAGGGGATAAATATGGGACAACATATTCTCAGATATTTATCTATATATTTACCAAATCTGATCTTAATGAGGAATGAAACCATATTCTTTGCAAAGTTTGAGTAATTGCAGGGTATAAAACATTTGAATCTGAACAAGCTGACAAAACTCAAACACAGAATTTCATGAGAGATTTTTAAAGGAAACAGTGGCCCATGGAAAGAGTAGTTTATTGGAGGTTTGTATTTTTATGTACTTCCTAATGTCTATTAAGTATATCTTGAATGTCTTTAATAAACTTAGTTGTGACTAGTATCCTTGCTGCTTGGAAGTGAGTTATACTTAACCATACAGAGAGATAGGATAAGGGAGAAAGGAACTGTAAAGAGGAAGTAAAATTAAACCATGAGACTCCTTGTTAAAAAGGCAGGGCCCTTGGTCTTGTGGATGTTTGATGCTCCATCATAGGGGGATGCTGGAGGGGTGGGGCAGGAGAGGGTAGGTGAGTAAGGGAGCACACTTATAGAAGGAAAGGGTAGGGAGGAGAGGGAGGTTGTGGGATAGGGGGGGTTGTGAAGGGGTAACCAGGAAGTGGGATATCATTTGAGATGTAAACAAATAGAATGATTAATTTAAAAAAAATAAGAATTTCAAAATGGTATAGGTACAACATTAATCCAGGCCTTTCTGAGCATGGGAACTAGCATGACTATCCAGAAACACTAAACTAGTTACATACTGTGTTTATAACATACAATATTATCTCTTTCACCCTGATATAGCTTTCCCTAGCCCAGGATGCAAAAAGCTGTGAAGTTTAGAAGAGATTATGTATTAAATGATCTGGATATCATTAAATTATGTATTAAATGAGCAGAAACCTCAAATTAAAAAGAAATCTCAATTTTTTAAAAGCTGTTCAAGACTTCTTAGGTTTGCAAAGTCCTGATGTATATACTGTTTAATTTGTACTTTGTATAATCTTTAAACAGTAGGTATACATGAGATTCATTCTTACATTTCATGAATCCAAAACTAGCTATGGTAAATGGTTTTTCTAGGAATACAGAGCTGATAAGAAATGATGAGCTCTGACTTGCTGGATTCAAAGTTGCCTTTTCATACCACATATACCCTGTATTTTGTCACGCTAAGTGTACATATGGTAGGTATACATATGATAACAGACTTGTTTCTTTTCTTACCTCAAAATCCTATAACTGGTGCTGCTGTTGGGCTGCTTCCTGTCTGTGTATAAAGTCATGGGCACCAGAAGCTCCATCATAGCTCTGGACAAGGGAGCATATGGAAGTTAGCTGAGAGTGTGTTTGGGGAGTCTGCCAGAGGTGTTCAGGGGCAGAAGTGAAATGAATCTCTAGAAGAACATTGCAAGGTGATTAACCTGGGCTGGGGACCAACCATGTATCACAGTCAAACATCTGGCTGTTTCTTGTTTAACAAATACCAAAGTTCACAAGGCTCTGCCCATACTGAGAGAAAACAATGTAGAGTGCACCCATCTCTGACTTTTACTCAAATAACAGCAGAGTGAGCAGTATTCAGGCAGACAAGGTACTTTGCTACAGAGACCCAAGGAATCAGAGGAATCAGAGGACTGTACAGAAATGTGCATGCTTGCAAACCTCCCCTCTATTGTGCTGTGTCACACATTATATAATGGTTGCACTGAAGGAAATAGAACTCAGTAAATTAATAAAGCATCTGTATTCTTCCCATCTCCTTCACTGCCTGCTGAAACCCTACTTATTCTAGTTTGGCTGTGACTGGAGGAAATTTCAGCAGATCCTAAGGCTCTTGGATATTTACAATTCTGCTGCTCACTCTTTGCCACCAAAATGTCTCATGTCCATAATTAAAATAAGTCCTATGTAATCATCAATATTCTTAACTTCACTTGAAGTTGAAACTTTTCCTCTCTCCTGAGACTAATCTACTCATCCCATTTCCCACTTTTCAGTGCACATCCTCTCTTGCTCTTTCTTCAAGTTTCATGAAATGCAAGGATGGGAAGTAAGAATCACAAAAAATCTTATCTGTAATGTGCTACTTTCCTATTTGTTAAATATTTAACTCAAACTTTGAGTTGTCTCCATCAGTTATTTGGTGATCTTTTACCTCAAAGTTCTTTAACAAAGTAAAATGACTTCTTTATATGGGCATTAAAAAGCCATCCGTCCCTCCTGCTGATTCATGATTTAGATTGTATATCTCTAGTCTTTTGAAGTTCAATTGCTTCAGCTTGGGAAAGGACTAAAGAAAGCTCACGTCTGTTCTTTTGTGAGTTGCATAATGATCTAGCAATGATGTCCATATCCAAGTCTAGAACCTATGAATATGTTACTCTGTTTGATAAATGAAAATATGCTAGTGTGATGGGGGATATTGAAATGCCAGTACTATCTTACATTCTATGAGAAGTGTTTATATAATAACATAGGTCTTTTCAAGTAGAGGCAGAATGGTAGGCTGAGATGGCACACATGTACACCAATACTTGAGACAGAAGTTAGGAGATTAGGAGTTGAAAGCCAAACTCTCCATACTGCATACCTAATTTATAGACAGCCTGACTATATGAGGTCCTATCTAGAAAGCAATAAATCACTCGCTCACTCACTCACTCACTCACTCACTCACTCAAACAAACAAATGAACAAGGCACAAAATAAGAGTAGTAGTGTGAGCATGTCAGTAGAAGTTGTAGTGATCAGTTGAAAAGCTAAGCGATACCAGCATTCTTTAGAAGTAAGACTATATGAAGAACAGACATCCTCATGGAGAACCATTCTTAATAAATCTTGATTAATATAAGCCCCATGAGGTTCATTTTGAACCTCAAACTCTCAGAAATATAGATAATATACTAGTGTTTGTGGCAACTGGTTATAGGGACTCAAGATGTAACTAATACATGTTCTAGAAGAGATACTAATGCCCCAAGATTTGTATCCATGAGTGTACTAACTTCATTATCAGAGCAGCTCACCACTCACAACTCTTGCTCTACTGAATTCCAATTTGACAATAGTTTCCTGTAACATCCAAATGGTATTGGACAAATAAATAATCTCTTTGTTCTCATCATGAGGTGTCTGTCATTTAGTTTAGACTAAGGGGAAAATGACCATTGTCTTCTTCTATAAGGAAGGGTACTTTTTCTGAAAGAAATTTTTTTCCTCCAATTTTTAACTCATTTTCCAACTCAACTCAATTTTGCCAGAGATGAAGAGTATAGTAGAGTTGCAAAACAGGTTTAAACTTTCTTTTAAAATTCTTGCATGGGTGGTTCCAGAGATTCATTTTAGAAGTTAGACATGCTGGCCAACTTAAAAAATTACTTCATGCCTTCTGATTAAATAGATTGAAAGAACCATAACTTAATATTTTTATAGTCATGAGAGTCTTTTTAAAAAGTCCAAGGACTATATTGGGGAAAAAGAGGCCATTGTAAAGACTGAATTTATCTAAAGAGACAGCATTATTTAAATAGCTTAAATTATTGCATTGAGCTAGAATGAATAAATTTAACCTGGTAAAACTTCCTCTTTTCCTAGATAGGTGAAAGAATGTTAGAAATATTGAATTTGTAATAGAATATATGAATAAGCTACGTATTTCATCTTATTTCTTAGTACAGTTTGAATGTTTTTTTTTTTTTCTGCTTTGAGTGATGATTGACAACATTTCGGGTACTTCTTCCATGTAGACTACTTCAATATACTGAAAATCTAATGATATAAATATTTAAGGACCCACTGAGTCCTAAAGGTTTTGGACTATTACTCCTATACCTCATTCCTGCTCTTAGAAAGAAAAGTCATCCACATCCTTCTTATAATCCTAGTATATTCATCTCAGGTGCAGGCTGGAGTTTCTCCAATGAATAGATGTGTAACATAGAACAAAGTAATTGATATTGGAAACTCCAGCTGTAGGCCTCTAGGTTCTGATCCATTTTGATCTTAAATAAAGAGAGCATTCCATGAAAGTCTACATTGCCTGTTTTGTTCATGTAATTTCTCATATAAGAAACATAAAAATAAACACCCAGAAACATCTGTTGTGTGTGAAAAAGCACAGTACTAATTTGCATCCAGAGCCATCAGCAGCTGAGAAATGATTTAACTAGATGGTATGTTTAATGCATCTTATATAGCATCCTGTCTTCACACAGAATAGAAAATTATTAGTGTAATCATTGTTTGGGTGGTAGTTACATAAGTAAGGGTTAGATCATAAACAATGACTTTAGTTATAAAAAACTGATTTTTATAAAGTAAATGAGAGCATAGGTTTTATTAGAAACACATAGGATCCAAACATCAGGAGTACAAAGAATATGAGACATATATTACAACTCCACCTTTGTTATGTGTTAGCTATTTCAACCTTGGGCAATCCACAGTCCAGTTACTCATCTTTTTTTTTTTTTAAATTAATTGCCTGTAGATGGTACTCCCTGTCTTGTGCTGTGGGCCTAAATGAGGTCATACATATAAAAGGTGTCATGTAATATAAAGTGCTGTACAAAGAAGGATTAGTGTGTTAACTTTAGAATGACTCAGGAATATGTCTTTATTGGATTCCTCCATTCTCATACTTTCTCCCTAAGGAAATCCCATTACTATTCCAAGGACAGCCTATTTTTAGTAGACCATCCTAAGTGTGGTCTCTAGTTCTAGTTTTTCGAGGCATTTTCCTTTGCTGTCAATGGATTTCCATCACAGGGAAGAATAGTGAATCTGCTCTTGCCATGTAAAATTGTTTCAAAAATTGTCTCTGCTATAGGGTTTTTTTTTTGCCATGTTATTTTGCCTATTCATAACTTCCCATAGCTAGTTTCTCCATTCCATTCTTGCTAGTGGCAATTAGGTCCTAATAGTTAAGACTGGATTATCACTTTGGAAAAACCCTAAACTACATTATTATTCAGTAGATTAGACTATGCTCAAAGAATGAGACCATTGAAATCTCACTGATTAATAAACAAAGAGTTTATTCATTTTCTGCATGCTCAATATATTCTTCCATCACAAGTCTTCTGGGAGCTTAGTTCCTCATTGTCATCATCATCAATCTGTGACTCAGCTATATGGAAAAGCAACTGTTAGGAACATTGCCAGACTCTGAATGAAACAGGGGAAAGCAAGCTATGAAGGTCATCCCAATAACAATTTTCCTATTAAACTCAGCATACAAAAATCCAGCTATAACTCATTGTCCAGAGTTGGTTATATAGAACCATGTAGGCACCAAGAAGCACAATTCTAATAAGAAGGGAAAAGCTAGACATTTTGAGAGGTAGTATTAGTAAATGATATACGTTTAATGAAATTGATCGCATTGTTAGGTCTCCGATCTAGAAAGATACTAGACTTATTTCTCAGTTTTGCTGTGGCTAGTCTTCTTCTGTGTGTAAGCCATTATTGTATTTGCCTTTGAGACATGGCTTGTAGAGTCAAATTTCCTGATATGTACAGCAGAAACATTCTTACTAAGTCTTTTGGTTTCAGTGATGTCAGTTGTGAGTCTCAAAATAGGAACTGGTAATTTCCAGCCTTCTGTATTTATTCTAAATGCTCAGTGAAATAAATGATGTGTTGGTAGCAGGAAATAGTAGAATTTAAGTTTCCTCATATGAACTATTTTGTTGATGCCTCAATGTTCCCATATTCATTCATTAATTTCTATTTATCTGTCTAATTCAGATGTTTACTAAATACAACCTTATACTCCAGGCTCATTGTTAGGTACTGAGAATGGAATGTGGAGTTAAATATTCTTTATTTTTCCGAAATCCTTTTCAAGGATTTATTATCTAACCTATGTTATCTATTTACAATTATGAAAATTCTGTGAATTTAATGTTATTTTAAATTATAAAATTAATTACTATGACCGGAAATGTATCAAAGTACTTTAAAATTTATTTCATGAACTACCTGTATTCTTTCTACGGATAACTTGATACTTTATAGTGTCTTAGTTGATCCTTATATGTATATGCCTCATTAACTAACTCAGTATATAATCACCAATATGATTATACTATTTGCACTTATATTTATCGTGAGAATGGGGAGTGGGGAGCTTTTTAGGCAGGGTTTATGAGCCTAAAGTGGCCTAAATATAGTCTAGAATAATGAGAAAGGCAAATGTAATCCATTGTCTTATCTAAATCTGTGGCTCACTCTTTTATATGCATAGAAACAGAAAATATCTCTTGATTTTAAGTAGTAGTCGTATATCTAGAGTAATCAACACAAGATCAAGTAATGGAAGAAAATTAGAGGAGGTGAGTGAAATTAAGTTGTACTGTGATGTCTAAGAAGATTTTGAGTGGTTTGGATACAGATAGGAAAATATAGTTTTTCTATGTGGTGTCGGAGGTACAATATAGAATCTCATTCATGTTAGATAAGTGTTCTTCTAAGAGCTACACCCTCAGCCTCTTGGAAGAGGATGCTATTAATTGAATTATAATATATTACATTATGAATTTTATTCTTATTCTATCTATGTTTTGTCTTTCTGTGCATTTTTTTCAGAATATAACAAGCTTGTTCATACCTTCAAAATTGCTGGTTGAATGAGCAAAGAAGTTGTATTGTTCTGAAACACTCGTTTGGAAGCCCAGACATTAAAAATCATATAGGAATAACATCCATCAACTATAATAAAAACAAACTCTTAAATGTCAGAACATTTTATACTATTTTACCAGGAGCACTAAACGATTGTACTAGTCTTCACATGGGTCTCTACCCATGTGATGATAT
The DNA here is from genome assembly GCA_019843815.1 of Montemys delectorum. Taxonomy (NCBI): domain Eukaryota; kingdom Metazoa; phylum Chordata; class Mammalia; order Rodentia; family Muridae; genus Montemys; species Montemys delectorum. Next base: position 552 of record JADRCD010071478.1, on the reverse strand, counting down.
GAAGCACAAATTCATTAGATGACAGAAATCAAGGTATGTAATGTATGTTTTGCAGCACCTCAAACTGATTGGCACAACCAACACATATTTGGCCATGGTAACCTCATTTAAGCTCAGTGTTCTGGGCACTTATTAATTTATTAGACACCTCTAGTACCCATATCAGTCAGAAAATAAAGGTTGACACTGTCTCTGCTATTCCCATTTTAAAAGTCAAAGACATTTTCTAGATGCATTAAATTATCTAGATTATTAAATTATCTTGTCTTCACAGATGTAAAAAAAAACTGCATATAAACTAAAGGAAATCAGGACACAATGCGAAATAGGGCTTCATGACAAAGTATAGGAAATTCCACTTTCTATGTTAACTTTGCTGATGCTCTTCATCAGTTTGACCTTGGACCATATGACTCCATTTTCTCCTTCATTGTGTCTCTGCCATGAAAATTTTCTTGCTTCCAGTGAACTCGAATTTGCTGCTACTTGTAATGCCTTCCAAACTATGCGTTGCTTCAGCTTTTAGTGATGATTGGTCTTCCTTACTAAACT
>JADRCD010071476.1:0-11793 GCA_019843815.1 Montemys delectorum | reverse complement strand
GTGCCAACTGGCCCTGTTACCTGCCATGCCTCCGCCACTCTCAGAATTTTTTTTAACATACTCAGCCCCAACCCCCGATTGAGAAAAGTCCCACATCCTAAGGGACTTTTCTGACTTTCTTCGCAGAAGAGGTCCTCCCTATTCAAAGTGTTGAGATCCAAAGAAGTAAAGAGCCAGGGCTCCTGCCAGCCTCCAGTCTCACAGGTTCCTAGTGTTCAGTAAGGAAACTCCCGGGACCTGGCGTTTCTCGGGCATGGCTGGCTCTTAAAACGAACATATTTTAAAGAAAACCGATGACAGTCTCTTTAAATGGTTCTGGGCAGCGAGACCTTAGCGGCTGGAGAGGGGGGTCGGAGGTGGGGGGGGGGGGGGGTGGGGGGTGGGATGGAGTCCGCTAAGCCCTGGGCAGTCTCCCCTCCCCCTGCCGGCCACTCCTGGCGAGGCATCGCGGAGCGTGCGGGGAGAAGCGGGCGGGAAGGGAGCTCGGAAGCGGCTGGGCGCGGGAAGCCGGTTTGCAGTCCGGCACGAGGTCGCACGGCTCTGGCTGCAGAGGCCCCCACCGCCCGGAAGGTAGGCGGGCAGCTCGGGCGCACTTTCCAAAGTGGCCCATCACGAGAGTCGCAGACACGACCATTCGGGTTCCCGGGGCCGCCGGGACGCTTTGGTCTGCGCCGCCCAGAACTCTACGGATCCCCTCCCTTTCCAAGCACTCCAGAGGTGGCGACAGCCCCCAGGCCGGAACCCTGAAGGCAGAGGGCCACTCGGGACCGAGCGAGCAGATCACAGGAGGATCGGACGGCAAGAGGGCGTCCTGGAGGCCGTGTCCCTCGATCTTTGAGGGGCGGCCACGGGCAGACCCAGCGGGACATCCCCAGAGGCGGGTGGGAGAGGGTCGAGGGCGCCTCGCGCCTTTTACCTAGCAATTCTTCATCGTCCTCCGGGCCGAGCAGGCGACAGGGAAGGCGGCGGCGGAGCCGCACGGTGCGCCGGTACAGGTTGTCGGTGCGGCGCCCCAGAGCCAGCAGGTGCCCCTCTAGGTCCTCAAGCAGAGCCAGCGAGTGGCCGCAGAGGTCTGCGAGCTGGCGGAGCAGGCTGAGCGCGGCCAGGTGGCTCACGTCGCGGAGCTCGGCCAGCGGCTGCGGAGGGTTGCGCGGGCACAGACGCTGGGGCACTACAGTGCGCCGGTAGAACGGCATCTCGGGTGCGGGCGCGGGGACCGGCCCGGTCCGCTAGCCTTGCGCCACTCGGGAACCCTGAGAGGCAGCGGCGGTCCTGGTGGAGCAGGGCTCGGGACGCGGCGAGCGAGAGGCACGGGCGGCTGGGCGGGCAGGCGGCTTCACAGCCTGCAGCGCCGGCTCCCCGCGGGCTGCACACTCGCGGGAGCCACCAGTCCCTCTGCCTCTGCTCCACTGGGCTCCTCCTCCCTGGCTTTCTCCTCCTCCCTCGCTCAGCTCACTCAGCTACTTCGGGATTCCTCCCCCCCCCCCCCCCCCCCCCCCCCCACCACCACCACCACCACCACCCTCTCTTTTTCTTTTCTTTTTTCTTTTGTGGTCAAAAATTCGCAGATTAACGCTTGATCCTGGAGAAAAAGAAAAAAAAAAAAAGGAAGGAAGAGTAGAAAGAAGCTGAGAGTTAACTGAGGAAGGTCTGTGTGAATGTGGTGTGTGTGTGTGTGTGTGTGTGTGTGTGTGTGATGGTCAAGTGCCCGGGTCCTCCTGGGGCGCTTCAAGCCCAGTACTGATGGTTAAGGTTGTTTTCTGCTTTGCTTTTTTTTTTTTTTTTAAACTTAGACTTTCTTTGTAAATACTGAACAATGCAGACACACCGGCCTCCACATTAGCGAGTCACAGCAGAGACATACCGAAGTCTGGCCTCATGCATCTAGTTTTCCTTCTAAAGTATACTCCGTGCCACGCACCAACCTCCACTGAGCAAGCTAGCGGCCAGCCACCTTAGAAACAGGAGAGAGAGAACCAAGTATCTTATTTGACTGTCCAGGAGGGAAGTAAGCCTAGCACTGTGGAATTGTAAAGGCATGAGTGAATAAATACAAACCCATTTTGTGGGATACATTATTCTGTTGGGATTGAGGGACCCTGCTTGCATTTTGTGCCAAAAGGGAGCACCAATCTGTTTCCTTTGGGGAGCACAATGAGCTCCTGCAGTATCCCAGAAGAGGGGTTTCAGGAGCTGAGATGTCCTTTCAGTGCAGACAACCCAGATTTCTCTCGATTGTAGAAGGCAAGATGTTGTCAGAAAAGTAGAATGCCTTTAGTGTGTTCTATGTCCACGTGCACTTAGGACATGCCCACCCTAAGCTTCTCACATTGAACTTTCAAAGGCTTCTCTCCTAATCTGCTTTGATTTGCAGTGCGCTCCCTTTTCATCCTACATATGCTCTGTTGATTATAAGCCCACAGAATCTATTAGCAAAATATTTTCAGACAAAATACTTGTGTCCACACTTAACACAATGTAGGCTGTTTCCATTCTTTGCTTCAGAAAAGTTAATTGTTCCTTAGGCAGTTCAAGAAAGCTCTATGCGGGCTGGAGAGATGATGGCTGAATCATTAACAGCAGCGCTGGTTGGTCTTCCAGAGGACTTGGGTTCAATTTCCAGCACCCTCATGGCCACTCACAGCTCTCTGTAACTCCAGTTCCAGGGGACCTGAAGCCCTCTTCTCAGCTCTGAGGACACCAGGTACACATGTGGAACACAGACGTGCATGCAGGCAAATGCTTATACACATAAAATAATAAAATAAATTTAAAAAGAAATCTGTTTTTAAATGTTTTTGCTACACAAAATTAGTATGTGACACCATGGCTATATTCCTTGACTTTGTTTATTAATTCTGCAATGCACATATCAAAACATACATACGTGTGCCCTATACATACGTGATTATTATTTGTCGATTGGAAATTTTAAAAAAAAAAACAATGTACTGCAATCTGGTTGCCTTCATCTACACTTATTTCTTGTTTTGTAAATAAAAACATAGTTACTAGAAACACTGCGTTCTAATTAAAGTAAGAATCAACAAGCAGACAAAAGATGGCCCCTCTTTTGAACTGTGAAGTCCGATTATGGAATATGAATCCAAAGTCCTTTGCTTGATGAACTCCAACCTCAGCCAAGAGAGTGACTGGCAGGAAGTAGTCGGCTTGGCTTTACTCAGCAGAGATACTTTTCCCTGACCTATGAGCTCTTTCCACTGATCTTTGCTCCAGAGGAGGAGAAATGAGGTAGGAGCAGATTGAAGGAGACTGTCTGAGCAGAGCTTTAGAGCCTGAGTACAGTGGGCCTGGACTGGGCCTGGTGGCTGAGCCACCCGTGCTCACACCCCCTACTCTGCTTCCTGAAGCCGAGGCTTTCAGAGCTCCATAAGAAGAAGCTCAGTTTTGGCCCCATGCCCTTCCCCACCCCCCCCCCCACCCCCAGCCTAGTCAGTTCGCTCACTCCAGCCTCTTGAATGAGGGAGTCCTGGCTTTCATCAAGGAAACATCAAGGACTTGCAATGAAGCCACCTCAGAGCAGAGCCCCTCCTCCCTTTCCAGGACTACAGTGGGCCTGCCTGCAGATGGGAGAAGGTCAGAGGACTTAAGTCTTCACCTTCTTTCTTCGCCTGTCTCTTTCCCACAGGAAAGACAGAAACCTCCAGAGAGGGACTGCCTTTGCAGTTCAAGAAGTGAAACTGAATAGAGACAGCCTCTGGGGGAAGCGGGGTCCCGCTGGTCTGTAGGGGGACAATTGGGCTCCTGAAAGCGCCACTCTCCATCCAAGCTCACCAGGCAGAAAAGCAGCTAAGGTGAAGGGTCTCCATCAGCCTCTAGCACGGCATCTGGCGCAGTGTACAGATGGTAATATGATCATCTCTGTTTGTTTATGATAATAGCAATAGTATTTCTTTGTAATACTATCATCTTCCTCCCTGAAATCGTTCCCTGAAGGCAGGAACCACATTTGTCTTGTTTGCTGCTGTTTGCCCAATGCCAAACCTAGTGACTAGCATACGTTAGGTTACTCAGGAAGTGTCTGTTAAATGAATGAATAAATGAAGCTAGATTATAGGCAGAGCCAGATAGGAAAAGCCTTACGAAAGAATTTGACTTGGCCAAAGGGGCAATGGTGGGTCACTGCAGTTTCTGGCACTGCCTGAGACAGGAAGGAGACACTTAAGAATTTCATCTAGAATCAATGTGGAGGCCAAGGCTGCCACAACCACCTGTGCCCACATCCTCAGGGCTCAGTTACCAAGAAGCACTCCGTGAATTAAACAGTTGCTCTGATTCGCCTATAAAGCTCGGCACTAACCTATGCAGGAGCCAAGAGAGGCAAGGAAGTTGGGAAGGCAGAGGAAGGGGACACTCTTAGCAACCATGCCCTCCCACACCTCAAAGTGCTAGGTTCGTCCCACCCACTGCCCGCTCCAGGGCGCCAAGACCTGCAGCAGTTTTTCCCATAAGGCTGCTAGAAGATACAATCTGGGCCTAAATTGGGCCCACCTGTGAATTGGACATGGCCTTGACTAAAGCAGAGCCAGAAAGAGGGGCAAGAGGGAGCTGAAGCCGTGAGGCACTCTGCTTTTCCTCCCACTGCCCATCCTGTTTTTCCCAGCTTGCTGCAAAGAACCTGGAGTTTTAATTTAAACAAATAAATGTGAAAGAATGAGCAACTGATAGAAGAGATGCCCTTTCCCCTTCAAGCTGACAGTTTTCACAGCCACAAAAGACACAAAGGTATCCTTTTCTCCTGAGGCCAGTTTGTCAGCACAGCCCCCAGACCTAGTTCACAAGGAGAAGAAAGCTAGCGTCCTTCATGCTGCTGCTCCCAAAGGACACACAAATAGTGACTTGGTGGCTTAGGAGGGATGCCACGGTTTCTCCTTGACAGGCCTTCAGAGTCAGCTGTTTTAGCTAATATGTTCTGTTTGATATTTCATGTGTTTGTGAAGCAGTAGGCAAACCAGCCTGCTAGGCAGACACTCTCCCTCCGAGCTACACCCTGGGCCTGCTGTATCTATGTTTCGAGACTGTGCATTCTGCCCACATGCCCTGACTTCAGGAAAGAGACTTTCATTATGAATGAAAAAAAAGGAGGTAGCCAGCAGGTCATAAAAATCTACTTGTCAATCCAAGCTCTAGCATTCTGTCGTTCTGGATTCTAAGTGTCTGGACAGAGAATTAATAAAAACTGGCAGACAATGGATGAACCTTCTTTTAAGTGTCATTTAATCTTCTTGATATTAATGCTTGGCTTTACAGTTTAACACATGCATGCTTTCTCCTCAGATCCAGCCTAGAGACTCAAAGAAAGTGAGGTGGCAGCTCTTCAACCAGAAAAAGTGCCTATAATTCAGTGAAGATTGCAGCCGATGTCCACACTAATCAATGTGCCACAGTCCAGAGTAGAAGCTCTGAGGGAGGCCAGGCTTTCGGGCCTGAGAGGGGAAAGTATGTTCTTGCCCTGGAGGCAACAGAGGCTTCTTGCATCTGGAGGAGCACAGGCCTAAAGTTGGGCCTCCAGAGGTGGACTGGAAACTTACACAGCCATCAATCACCTCCTAGGGCAATAGGCATGAGAGCCAAAGACGGCTCGAGGTCCTAAAATAAATTCCTTTCAGCCCAGACTCAATGCTTTACACACACACACAGGGCAAACCCTTCAAGAATTCCATGAGGAAATAAACCTTTATTTCAAAAATAAACTCTGATGTTACTTGAACTTTGGCCTTGACTCGGAGCCCCAGCTGAAACTGCTAGAAAAGATTTGTGGTATTTTGAAAGAAACAATGGGAGATTTCAGCAGAATGTGAACAAATTCCTTTTCCATCCCTCATACTCATGTCAGACGGGGAGCCTCTCTCACTTCCAATCTCCCACTCCTACCTAACCAGCGTGTTCCCTGTCCCTGCCTTGTTAGGATGACACTGTATCCTGGGTCATTCGAACGGTGCACGCAGCAGGTAGTTTTGTTTGAAGATGCATACTTTACTCAAGGGGGAAAAGCACACTAAAAAATTCCTTCCCTATCCAACTAATAACTTAACAGCCAACACCCCTCCTCTTCAACCTCTGTATCTCTCCAAAATCCTAAGGCAGTAAAAGTTATTAATCTCCCCCAAGTCTACCTGTGTATGCCACATGGTGGGGTGTCTTCAATGTGCTTAATATTAAGGCAGGATTTCCATAATATCCGAGTCTTACTCTGCAGCATTTCATTAGAGGTTGTCTTGGTCCATTTAGGTTGCAATAACAGAATACTGTAAACTGTGTGGTTTATAAATGGCAGAGATTTATTTCTCACAGTTCTGGAGGCTGGGAAGCACAAGATGAGGGCACTGGCAGAGTCAGCATTCTGTCTTCCTGGCCTATCTCCATGTGCCCTTACATGGTGGAAAGAGGCATGGCAGCTAGCTGGGGGACTTTTTAATCAGGACACTAACTCCACTCATGAAGATAATGTCCACATGAAGTGATCACCTCCCACAGACCTCATCTAATTCTATCTCATCGGGGCTTGAGTTTCAACCCATGATTTTGTGGCACATGGAGGGGAATAGATCAAACATTCAGACAAGAGTTGTTGTGAGGCAGGACTTTGTGAATAAAGAAAAATACCGAACCTCAGTAAGGAATGTCTCTGCTATACCAAGCACCCAAGTATGACCAGATGTGTAATAAGCCTTCCCTTTTTATGGGAGGCAAGCAGCACAGCACTGTGCTAACAGCCAAAACCAGGCTAGATGGATTTCTTCAACTCTCAGTACCTCGGTTTCCTTACTCATGAGTTGGACAAAGCCAACAGTGAATTACTGTTTATAAAGATGACTCTACTGATTATCTCTATGCATCCATTGTTGCTGTTAGGACTTGTGCCATGGGTTACATACTTTGCCTGTAATTTCTCTAAGTAAGGGATGTACTTACAGGATTGTTCTACAGATCACAGGAGATAATGAACAGAAAGAGCTTAACACTATGCCCAACACATGGGCATCCGGAAAGTGTCCACTCCTGTTAGGAATAATCAAGATGCTGAGTCTCGAACCTTTGCTTGGAAGTTTCTGTGGTCACAAAGAATGCATTCTAGTCAGGAATCACAGAAAGTTCTTCTCCTACCAAGTCATCTGGTAGTTTATCAAAGTTCACCTCATAGTTAGCTGTCTCCGCTTATTTTTTTTTCCTTTCATGGTGTACAAACCTCTTTACCTTACCACTTCCTTCTTATGAGAATACAGACTTTCCAGATTCTTCCTTAAGCCTTTCTCCACCAACAAAGCAGAAAGTGGATTACAAAGTCATAGCAATGACCAGTGCCTCTGTATGTCCGGCTTGCTCCATTTTTTTTTCAACCATCTCTATTTTGCCCTAAATAAATGAGGCTTTGCTACGGATTCCTTTCCCACCTTAAACTGTCACCACAGACATCCAAATGGACATTTGCTCAACTTCTTAGGAAGTCCTGTTTCTGGAGTTCCCTAGAAAACATTATCCAAACTTCCAAAGATGAATTCCATGCTTACACTAAAAATGGCCATCTCACCACTATCTATAAACTGCAAGGGCCTTTATGCCCAGCAAGAAAGTATTGTCCTTAAGCAAAACTAAGCTGAAACATGTCCTAATTGAAAAGTACACAGATCTGATTTTTTTTCAGTCACTATCAAAGTATACTAACTGAATACTTACTTGTGCGTGATGATTTGGATAAGAAAACCATGCATGGAAAGCATAAAGATGCTCATGGACTAGAGAGATGGTTCAGCAGTTAAAAGCACTTGCTACTCTTCCAGAGGACCCAGGCTCAATTACCAGCACCCACATGGTGGCTCACAACCATCTCTAACTTCAATTCCAAGGGATCTAAAGCCTTCTTCTGACCTTCCTGGGTACCAGGCACAAACTAAGTAGACAGACAGACAGAAAAGATGTCCATACACATAAAAGATGATGATGATGATAAAAATGAAAACATAAACATGTCTATAAAACATTAGCAAAATTATTCCTGGAAAATAAACATTAAAAAAAAAAAACTAGTCCTGACTTTGTATGGTAGCATGCCTTGGCTGCAAGCAACAAAAACAAAACCAAGAAACAACAGCAAACCAAAACCAATCCATTTACACAATGGCATTTCTAATCTCATAAAACAAAAATCTAGATAAAGAGCAGGTACTAAGTGAGCTAGGATGCTTAGCATGACCCAAGAGCCAGGTTTTCTCCATTTCTCTGCTCCCCCATCTTCGGTGTATTGGTTTTATCCTCTCAGGCAATGTGACATTTAAGAGTTGGAAAAGCATGCTTCTTTATTTAAATCCAGGCATGGGGGTGTAGCTCAGTGGCAGAGTGCTGGCCTAGCTTGTGTAAGGCCCTAAGTTCCATACCCAGCACTGTAAGAAATGCTCTGAAGTTTAAAAGTGCAATAAATTTGGCCACTACAGTGTGTTATTTCAGACTAGCTTCCAGTGAGCTTCTGGAGGATTCTTCTATCTCTCTCTGCCTCTGATTTCACTGTAGGAACCCTGAGACTACAGACAATGTGCCACCATGTTTGGATTTTACATGGATTCTGGGGATCTGGACTCGGGTTGTAAGCCATCTTCCTGGTCCCAAAGTAGTCATTCTAAATCAGACCTTTTCCTGTGAGACACAAGACTCCTCTGGTGGCCAACTATGGCTTAAGGATTCCACATACCTGACCAAAATCATGGACTAGTCACTTTTGCAGCCTCCATATTTTCTCTCATAGACATTTCATACACATCCAATCTGTCTTCATAATTGCTACTTAGAGAACCCAGGCTCAGTCAGCAGTCAGCCAACTTGACAGCACTTCCTCTGACTTTGTTTCATCCCTCTGCTGAGAGACCATTTATCAGTGATTAACACACGTCCCTTCTGAAGAAGCAGTCCACCTTGACTTTCACAATGATGTCATATACTACCTCTTCCCTGGCCCCCTGAGAGTTTCACCTACTAATCCAAAATTCGCTTCCAGCCTTCATATTGATCGATGGGTGTCCACAGTTTGCAGATGTTCTGCATACTTTGCAAGCAGAGGCACTATCTTTGTTCCAAACTATAAAATGTTTTTTATTAGAGCTGGGCGGTGGTAGCACATGGACAGCCAGGGCTATACAGGGAAACCAAAAAAAAAAAAAAAAGTTTTTTATTAGAAGTAGAATTTTTCTTACATAATATTTTCTGATTATGATTTCCCCCCTCCCTCTACTCCTCCCAGTTCCCCTCTACCTCCCCTCCCATCCAGATCCACCCCCTTTCTGTCTCTCATTAAAAGATGATAATAATAAAATGAAACAAATACCAATACTTCCAAATTGGACCAAACAAACAAACAGAAGGGGAAAAGCCTGAGAAAATGCCATGAAACAGAGGCCCATTAAGTTCCTTTTCTGTTGGCCATCCACTTCTTGCTGGGCATGAAGCCTATCCTTAAGAGTAGCTTGTTTCCCCAGTGAGGCTCCCTTGGAGAAAACTAAGTTTTCATTTGCAAGAGGCTATTATCAACTGGAGACAGCTTCTGCGTTAGGAATAGGGCAAGTGTCCACTTTTCCTTTCAGCTCTAGGACTCCATCTGGTACAGACCTATGCAGGCCCTTGTGCATGCTGTCTCAGTCTCCATGGGTTCATATGAGTGTTTGTCATGTTGTTGATTTAGGGGGCCTTGTTTTCTTGGTGTCCTCCATCTCCCTGACTCTTACACTCTTTCTGCCTCCTCTTTTGCAGGGCCCCCTGAGCCCTGAAGAGACAATTTGGTGGAGGCGTCTCATTTAGGGCTGAGTGTTCCAAGGTCTCTCACTCTCTGCATATTGTCTGGCTCGCTGTTGGTCTCTGTATTTGTTCCCATCTACTGTAGGAGGAAGCTTTTGATGGTGGCTGAGCAAGACACTGATCTATGAGTATAGCAGAATGTCATTAGGAGTCATTTTTATTGCTATGTTACTTTAATAGAACAGTAGTATTTGGTTTTACCCTAGGTTCTTGGGCTATCTAGTGTCAGGTTCTTGGTTACCTAAGCAGTTCCATATTGTAGAGTGGGCATTAAGTCAAATCACATTGTGATGGTTTATATATGCTTGTCCCAGGGTGTGGTCCTGTTGGAGTAGGTGTGGCCTTGTTGGAGTAGCTGCCTGGAAGCCAGTATTCTGCTAGTAACCTTCAGATGAAGATGTAGAACTCTCAGTTCCTCCTGCACCATACTAGCCTGGATGCTGCCATGCTCCCACCTTGATGATAATGGACTGAACCTCTGAAGCTGTAAGCCAGCCCCAACTAAATGTTGTCCTTATAAGAATTGCCTTGGTCATGCTGTCTGTTCACAGCAGTAAAACCCTAACTAAGACAGAAGTTGGTACCTGGGACTGGGGTATTGCTGTGGTAGGTGGGGCTATACTTTTGTTTAGAAGAATGTGGACTTGGGGACTTTGGATTTGGAAAACAGTGGAATGTTTTAAATAGGGCTTAATGGGCTATCCTGGTAGGAATATGGAAGGCTTTGTTGCTAAGAGTAATTTGAACTATGCAGACCTGGCCCAAGAAGTTTCAGAGAAGAATTTCAGTATGTGGTTTAGAGACTGTTTTTTGTGGTATTTTGCTGAAGAATGTGGCTGCTCTTGGCCCTCATCTGAAGACTCTATCTAGGGCTAAGGTGAAAGAGACTTATATTAATTGCATTGACAAAGGAAGTCTCAGAAATGCCCATCAGAGACTTTGTTCTCTGGTTAAGTCTCATGAAGAGCATTTTGGACAAGGATAGCAAGCTTATAAAGGAAAAATACAAAATATATAGTTTAAGTGTTAAAGGGGCACCACGAAGTGAAATGGAGCTGAATCCTGTGTTCACGGATATTACATTGAATTAAGGGAGTAGTGTGACCTTGGGACAAGATCCCACTCAGCTAAGTTTAGATCCAGGTATGGTAGTACAAGCTAAGCCTTTAATCCCAGGAGGCAAGGACAAGCAGATCTCTGAGTTCAAAGCCAGCCTAGAACAGAGCAAGTTCTAGGTGAAGAAAAACTTAAAATCCAGGCTGGATGGACCATCCCTTTAATCCCAGTACTTACAAGGCAAGCATGTAGATCTCTTGAGTTCGAGGTCAATCTACAAAACAAGATCCAGGACAGCCAAGCTTAGGCAGTGAAGGAGTTGGAAGAAGGAGAGGAAGAGGAAAAGGAAGCTAGTGATAATGTGATAGAACAAGGGACCGTGTTCCAGATCCTGTAAGCAGCAGGACTCAGCAGCTTCGACCTTGTGTCTCTGGCTTTATGGTCAAGAGGAGAAGACGACTGGGATAATTAGATTAAGAAGAGACCAGCATCACTGAGATGAAATCTTCTGGGAAGTGTTTTCTGAGAGCACAAAGAAGTTGTGTTCCAGCGATAGCCAAGGTTGTACCTCCTGCTGCAGCTGGACTTGGTAATATGTGTGTAAGAGTCACACAGGTGGTACTGGTTTTGAAGACATGAAGAACAACTGAGGTTTGGCACTGTGAGAGGCCATGGAAGGACATTGGTGAAGGTGCAGCCTCCATCGCTGTTGATAGCCCAGGACTGAAGACATCATGCAAAGGAGTTGAGGCTTGATACTACGTAGAGAGCCTATAAGATGCTATTGGTGAAGCCTACTTTGCTGAGGAAGACCCCAGTGTATTGGAGATGCCAGTACCGTGGGCTGATCACCAAGAACAGCAGCAGCAGTGGAGTGGACCAATCTTAGCTTAGAGTGCTACAGAGGGCAAAACTGGAGAAGTGACACCAGCT
>JADRCD010071453.1:0-10910 GCA_019843815.1 Montemys delectorum | reverse complement strand
TATATATATATATATATATATATATATATATATATATATATATATATTTCAAGACAGTGTTTACTCTGTGTAGCCCTGGATGTCCTGGAACTCACTCTGTAGACCAGGCTAATTCACTATTGACACATGAGTACTTCTGAAGCCATGTATTAGTTTGACATTCTGATTCCTTAAGTAATGATTTAGTTTGTTTTCTATTGGGTTACAATTTAAAAAAGTAAAACTTCTTCTTCAGAATAATGAAAGACATTTGGTTTGTTCACTTAATTTTCTCCAAACCTAAAAACCAAAAAATAAGCAATGCCCCTATCCCCATGCCTGCCAGCCCACCATCTCCCACTTATTGGCCCTGGCATTCCCCTACACTGGGGCACAAAACCTTCACAAGGCCGAGGTCCTCCCCTCCTATCGATGATCGAATTTGCAATCCTTTACTATACACATGCTGCCAAAACAATCAGTCCCACTCTGTATAGTCCTTGGTTGGTGGTTGGGTCCCTGGGAGCTCTGAGGGTACTAGTTAGTTCATATTGTTGTTTGTCCTAAGGGGCTATAAACCCTTCAGCTCCATAAATCTGGAATACAGGAAGAACAACCCACAAACCACAAGAAACTTAAGAAGAAGGAAGGTGCATAAGTTTTTTATCTATAGTCTGTCTGGCTTTGTCCTTTGGTGAGGGCCAGGATGGAGTGAACAAATATCTACAAAAGCAGGCTTTCTCCTTTTCACTATTGTATTTTATTCATACTTGAAGCTAAATGAATTGATGTCATACATAGTTGGGACAGGTTTTTCACCATTAGTTAATCTTAGTCAATCTCCAGAAAAACCCTTATAGACATGGCCAGATATATTTTTCATTAATCTACTAGGCAGTTTGTAATCCAAAATATTTTGGCAATCAAGTTTCCTCATTACTGTTCATTTGGGACTGTATGATATTTAGTTCTTGATTGCTACTTATATTATAATTAAATTCATGCCATATTTTGTTGTTTTCCAAACTAGAATTGCTTTTAGTTTTCCAGTCTTACACTTTTCTATGAAAATGTCTGATTAAATGTAATCCACTAAATTTAAGTAAAAATAAAAGACGATGTTCTTATAAGTATACAGGAATGTGTCGCAGATGATAAAGGCAAAATAATTTTATTTTTTAAAGGAAAATAAAAATTGTGATATTGGCAACAGTCATGTATTGTAATCTCTATTGGTTTAGTGGAGTAAAGATTTTCATTTGGTTGGGGGTTTTGGCATCTCTAATAAGTTTATTTTAGGTTTGGGGCTGATAATTTGGTGACCTGTAGGCTCAACTGAGCTCACTCACATGAAGTTGTCAGTAAAGAGCTTGTTTGGAATTATTTATTGAAGCATACCTGCTATTTAAGGTTCTTAGAACATGAGATACTTTTAAGAAATACTATCCCATATATGAAAACACATATACCCTAAATTAGAATTAGAAAATAACAAGATAATTATGTACTTTCACTAGAGCAGGAAGATCAATTCTTGTTCTCTTTTACTTGTGTTCAAATGACCAGCCCAAAATTTAAAAAAGAAATAAGCCTAATAACTTGATAGAAATTGTTGAAGAGAATTATTGTTTCTTTAAGATTTTAAAATCAATAGCTGTATGAACCAATTCAGTGTCTTAGAAAATAAAGCCACTTAGATTCTTCTTTCTTTGCTTCTGAAAAATGTTCTACATGTTTTTGTATTTATATTATTTTCCTGTAGTAGCATGTGGCAATCTTTTTGGTTGTTTCTGAAACTATTAGTTTCCTAGCTGTCAGAAAAGGTATACTAAGTATAACCTTCTGGGTAATAATGTTTTCTTTCCAACAGAAAATCCAATCAGATTTGACAAGTCATGAGATCAGTTTAGAGGAAATGAAGAAACATAACCAGGGGAAGGATGCTAACCAAAGAGTTCTTTCACAAATTGATGTTGCACAGGTATATTTTATTTTATAACCTAGGGAGGTTGATTTATAATTAGACAACTTTGTTATAATCACATTCAAAATTATTCTACGGCATCTATTAGTATAATACTTAAAAATAACTTCTATACAGTTTAAAGATAAGATATGACTGTTTATTAGAGATAGATTAATTAATATTTCTTTATATTGCTGTTACAGAAAAAATTACAAGATGTCTCCATGAAATTTCGATTATTCCAAAAGCCAGCTAATTTTGAACAACGTCTAGAGGAAAGTAAGATGATTTTAGATGAAGTAAAGATGCACTTGCCTGCACTGGAAACAAAGAGTGTTGAACAGGAAGTAGTTCAGTCACAACTAAGTCATTGTGTGGTATGTATTCCTAGTGGCAAATATCTAGCTACCTTTTCATTTTACTATATTAAAAGAATTCAATAATCTCTGTCGACAGAATGTATTTCATACAACTGTAATAATTATAATGTAGATTGAATATTAAGGAAAATGATAGTTTCTTAAGACATAGTTCTTATGAAAATAACAGACATTTGATGGCATTTTGGGAGTGTGATTTTTGAGTCAATAATTTTATTAATAGCTACACAAAATAATATAGGAATCCTATATAAATTATTCTTTCTTGGTACACATTATGAAAAGAAAATCAATAAAGGAGATAGTCTAATCAGGAAACAGCAACTGAAATAGTAGTTGTAATAGTAAAAACTACTCCAGAATTTATGTTTCTCAGTAAGTTTAAATGGTGTACAGTCAGTAGTCATCTTTATTCTCAAGGTTACAGATTACCTGAGAAAAATTAAAGACAAACATCTGTGAAAGACACCACAGATTACATTCTAAATACATTAAATCCTAATGTATTGACTATACACTGAGATGTCACCAGACTGTAAAACATAAATCTATATCATTTGTACTATAAGATATCTTTACAAATGTACCAGTTGTATCTGTATAAACGGGTAGATCCTTCCTATTTAGCAAGTACTTTCCACAATAATTTGGATGTGTTTAATGGAATAATTGTTTAAGTAGTTTCACCATCCAAAATAGTATTTGTTTATAATGTTATACAGTGATTTGCTGATAATAGACAAATAAGAATAGGCATAAATGGTGACATATCTTAATTTTCAAGATGAATTAAAGATGAAAATACACCATTACTTACATTTGCAATGGGAAAGACGTTTATTCTCTTCAAATAGGATAATGCTTCATAATAATTATCTTCTAGTTAATCATCTCAAAACAATCATGTCTATGTCTGTACAAAGGAAATAGCACAAAACATTAGCTTGGTCTGTATCTAGTTCTAGTAAAAATGTTGGAAACAATGGGAATACATTTTCTATAAGGACATCTTTCTTTCACAGATTTTATATTCTATACTTTTAAATATAATTTGGGATAATATATATATTATAATCACATCCTTGTCTTCAAGAATTTTTTTTTGTTGTTGTTGATTGTTGTTGATCATGATGATGAAGGTAATGATGATGATGATGATGATTATGATAGTGTTTTAAGAGCTGTCAGTTATATACACTAACAGGATTAAAAGCTAGTGCCATCACTCCTTGCCACAACCTTTTTCTTTTTTTTCTGAAACAAAAGGTCTTAACATGAACACAAGTACAAGCAAAAATTTTCTTCCTTGTTTATAAATGTGTTCTTTGCTGATTAAAAAGGGTGAGTTCATCACTAAATATACTATTAATAAAATCTCAATGATAAATAAAAAAGCTGCTCAAGTTCAATTAGGGAAACCTTTAGAAGTATCAGCAATTTTTAATTGACATAACTATTTGCTAGCATAAAATATGATTTCGGTGTTTCCAAAATTCAGATTTCTCTATACATTTGAAGATATAAATTAAACTAAAAAATTAAAAAGTATCAAAACAAATTTACAATTATTGGTAAAGTAATAGCAATATCAGTCATGAAAGTCAGATTCATAACACAGTATATAACCATAATGAAAGAGATAAATTTAATATTTTGCTTTTACATATTGATTTTAAGCTAAGAAATTAAGACATGATATAATTGTTTTAATTCCAAAGAGAACCTACCTACTACTGAGAATTTTCTTAGTAAGAATTAAATTATTGTTTGGAATAAATATGGAAAAATTTAATGCAGAACTGCATCCATCATTAAATATGTATACATATATACAAATGAAAATTTTTCATGCATATGCACATGCTACCTTGTATATTTCCCTTAAAATAAGTACAAAACATATTGTAACAGTGAATTGACATTGGAAGTATATTGATAATTACACCTGCTTTTCAGAGTTGCAATACTTGCCTCATAAGGCTTTGTTATGCTAAACTATCTACGTAAAGGTGTATGTATGTGCCATAAGTTCTGGTACATATGTGAGAAATAGTATAATTTTAATGTTTTATATTCTCAACAGTATCAACAATATATATTTTTATATTTTAATGAAAATATTTAAGATTAATTCATTTCTTTCCCTGTGATATTATATACATGGAAACAGTGATTTAGATATTTATATGTTTTCTCCTAATTAAATGTAAATGCCATAAAATACCACTGTATATTTTTTACTTCATATGGCAGGAATGCAAATACTATATGGTACATTTTAGGCACTCAATATACTAGAAAAAATGGTACATTCATTCTTGTAAATGTTTTATAGTTAAAATATATATTTATTTCAATTATATTTCCTTTGATATATATTTATGCCATTATTTTTCATAACTTTGGCCCTACATTCACACTTAGATGTAGCCATTTAATAATATCAGTTTACTCAAAATGTCCATTGCTACAGGCATATATGGCAAAAATAAAAGTAGGAACAGTACCACAGCACAGAAATGACTACAGAGTAAGATACAGACTGAAGGAAAAGAACACATCATTTGATACACAATTTTTTTCCACAGTGTTGCATCAGGAGCCATAATAGATAAGCTAATAACTCGTAGGTGATCATCCTGAAATGCCTGCTTCTGATTATTATATATCATTCTTATAAACTTATGGCTAGAACTGAACAAATATGGAACTTAAAATACAAATCCTATAACATTCAGCAAAGATATTTGTAAACTAATATTGATGAGCTAAATATATATGGTATATTTAATTTATATGAATAGCTGCAAATTATATATACATATTTATAATCACAAATATATCTAAGTTAACTCAACAGAAAATACAAAATGATATGGCAACAGCCACAAAATGCACTCCATTTAACTTATAAACACAAAAGGGCTATTAATGTCTATGTCTTTGTATTAATAGTATAATGTTCCATATGTTATATAGTATTTGTTTTTGTTTTGTATTTTAAAATAGAATTTATATAAAAGCCTGAGTGAAGTGAAGTCGGAAGTGGAAATGGTGATTAAAACCGGACGTCAAATTGTACAGAAAAAGCAGACAGAAAATCCCAAAGAGCTTGATGAACGAGTAACAGCTTTGAAATTGCATTACAATGAGTTGGGTGCGAAGGTGCGTAACTACTTAGAGTAAAATCACACTTTATAATATTTACAGTATATTACTAAACAGCATGCAAGATAAAATACCAATACTTTGTGATATACTGAGAACCACTTTATTGTGGTTCTCGGTCTAAAACAAGTATTTTCAAATGAAAATGATACTAAGATACCTTTAGTCTATGCTTATCCATATACAGTAAAAAGGAATATAAGGCTTAAGGAGGTATTTATTGGTGAATCAGATAGTTAATAAAGTTTTTTTTTCTTGTTCTAAAACCCTTTCTGTTCAGTGTAAGAAATCTATTTACTATGACTGGAAAACTTATATATGTATATTTTATATTCAGTTACTTAGAATGAACTTGATGGAATGGAGTTAGCACAGTTTGAAATCAGGACAATTAATTGTATATTTATTCAAATTATCTTACAAATATTCATATATATGTATATATATATGTATATATATATATGAGAACATGTGTATGGATTAACATCAGATCTCTATTCTCTCCCCTGCTAGTCCTTCCCAATCCATTTCTATTTTTTTTTCCCATTTCATTTCATTTTTTTTTTTTTTTTTTTTTTTCATATTTTTGGTTTTTTGAGACAGGGTTTCTCTGTGTAGCCATGGCTGTCCTGAAACTCATTCTGTAGACCAGGCTGGCCTCAAACTCAGAAATCCACCTACCTCTGCCTCCCAAGTACTGGGATTAAAGGCATGCGCCACCACTGCCAGGCCAATGTCTTTTAATTTAATTATTCAAATCAATTTTAATTAAATATTTTTAATTTAATATAACTTTCTTTTCTGCTTTTGATGTTTCTGCATAGTGAGGCATCATGTTAAATATATCTTTGGTAAAAACCATATCAAAGAATGTTAGCTTTTATTTTCTTATACTTTATATGTTAAAAATGCTATTAAAAAACCTTTGTTTTATTCATTTGAACTTAATGTTTATTCACATTTATACACTGAAATTTTGTGACGGGTGAGTACTTATTATTTCTTTTTAGACAGGGTCTCATGTAGCACAGACTTGCCTTGAATTCACAGAGTAGCTGAGGCTGACTTTGACCTCCTGATCCTTCTGCCTCCACCATCTAAGTGGTGGGATTATAATCATACTAAATCTTGTACGGCTGGTATTTCCTTCAGTAATAAAGAAAAAAAAACAGGTCTAGGAAAGAAAAGAGAAATTCTCATCTTGCCCTTTAAGTGATTATTTGGGCCAATTCTTTGCACAGAACCATTGTCTTTAACATGTAAAGTTTGGGTATAGAGCACTATTAAAAATCATTTAGAATTTAAAAGAACAAAAATAAAATTAGAAGACTACTAGGGCCAACAGTTGGTTATTATTAAGAATTTAATGAATGTAATAATGACTCAAAGCTCTACTTATTCCTCAAAGTACACATGTGAATGCTTATATATAACAATTTAACACTATAATATCATTAATATAAAACAATGAAATGACTCAGAATGCATCAGTGACTGAGAAAATAAATTGTATTTGATGTAAATATTAATTTAGAAACATTAATGATTAAGGGTTTGTATATAAACATTGTTTTATAAAAATATAATTCCTGTGTTTCTTACCTAGGAAAAATAATTTTCTATTTATTGATCTTCAAAACATTTTCAACTGGGATGGCTTTTTAACAAAATCAAAGACAAAAATGTATTTAAAGAAATCATTCTTTTAATATATTAATAGAAAAACAATTCTGACTTAATTATCTTCAAAATTTAGATGCTCATACTTAATTCAGTACATTGTAATTTGTAGTAAACAGTTAATACTGCCATCACAAGATGAATATGCTGTGAAAATACCAATAAGAATAATGTATTTTTCAAACTTCTGGGGCCTGCTATTCCAACCTGAATGTTCTGACCTACCTGGTTCATAATGAAGACTTTCTTCTTACATTGTAGATTGCCAGTTTTTCACTATGTCATCACTGTAAAGAGATAAAAATCACTCACCCTTTCTTTGTTCAAAGCCACTAACCTATAAGATTAGTGACCACATTTAACCTCAGTTTATGACTTTAAAGCACATGTGCACATATTCAAATACAATTATATTGGCGTTGAGATGTTTGCATATGAGATTTGAGAATTATTACTTGGTCTTCAGCACATTTCTTAGAATATATTGTTTTTTAATTTTAAAAGCACCAATGAGTTGCATTATTTAAAGAATACAAAGTGAATTTTCTTATACTTAAGATTCATCAATTTGAATGAGAAACATTCACTTGGCTCCATTGATATAATGTCTATATTCTTTTATGTCTTCACTGTGCTTTGACTTTTTTTGAAAATAAGTACAAATAGCAATATTATCTTCAAAATATAGTTGATAATGTACTGAGGCATTTTAGTCTCAATGATATTCTTTTTAAATATTTATTTTTCTTTCTCACAGACAAGAACAATGTAAAGTTTTTCCTTAAGGTGGCAGTATCTCCTGTATTTTAAAACTTACTTAGTTGTTTATAAACAAAATAAAATAAATAAAAGTCAATAACCCATGAGCATAGGAAAATAATATTCCTTTGAAATATTGAATCTGGAATCCTTTTCTATTAATAGAGTATATAAATAAAATGAGTATACATGGAAGCACATTATAAAGATTTTAACCAATTGCATACAAAGAAGTTCTTTCAGTAAAATGGGTAGATATTTAGAATTCCCTTGGATAAAGGGAATTTTGAATTTATAGAATGCATATAAAAATACTGGATTTGTTGAGCCATACTTATATAGTCCTATGGTTGAGATATAGAGAGAAGAATAATCCTGGGCTAAATGGCAATATTGCTAGGGTATTTTGTGATCCACAGACATGTCTACCGAGAAGAAGTAGACACTGTTTCTGAAGATGACACTTGAAGTGGTCTTCTGCTCTCCACACACATGTATATATGTGTGTATAAGCACACATAAAAATTCTCATGCTTATGTACCCTCAATATACATGAACAAGTACATACACGAGTATATACACTTTTTTCCTTTTTTTATTAGATATTTCATTTATTTACATGTAAATTTCTCCTTTCCCAGTTTCCCCTCCAAACAAACAAACAAAAACAACAAGAACAAACCCCTGTTGCCTCCCCCCTCCCCATGCCTGCCACCCTACCCTCTCCCACTTATTGGCCCTGGCATTCCCCTACACTGGGGCACAGAACCTTCACAGGGCCGAGGTCCTTTCCTCCTATTGATGATCGAATTTGCAATCCTCTACTATACATATGCTGCCAGAACAATCAGTCCCACCAAGAACAACCCACAAACCACAAGAAACTCATGAAGAAGGAAGACCAAAAGGTGGACATTTCATTCCTTCTTAAAAGGGGGAACCAAATACCCACGGAAGGAGTTGCAGAGATTAACTATGGAGCAGAGACTGAAGGAAGGACAAGCCAGCCTAAATATAGCTATCTCTTGAGAGGCTCTGACAGTACTTGACTAATACAGATGTAGAGACTCACAGCCATCCATTGAACTGAGTACACGGTCCTCAATGAAGGAGTTAGAGAAAGGACCTATGGAGCTGAAGAGTATATATATTTTTAACAATTTGAATTTGTATCCAAGATGAAAAACTTATATATATATATATATATATATATATATATATATATATATATATATATATATATATATATGTGTGTGTGTGTGTGTGTGTGTGTGTGTGTGTGTGCCTGTATCAAATACATCTCTTATAAGTTTTGTTGAATATTTAAAATTTATATCAGCATTTTTATTGAAGCATATTAAGCACTTATACTTACTTTTAGTTTTCATGCCAATAGTCATAAAATACACACACATAGTGAAAAATATATACATATATATATATATCTTTAGACACTGGAGCATAAATATGCATTCATACTCTCTTTTATTTTCTTATACAATGTCATAATATAATTCCATAAAGTCTATTTTTCAGATATTGTATTAATAAGACCAAATCTTGAGCTGGCTATGGTAGCCCATGCCTTTAATCCTGGCCCTTAGGA
Source organism: Montemys delectorum (assembly GCA_019843815.1). Classification (NCBI taxonomy): domain Eukaryota; kingdom Metazoa; phylum Chordata; class Mammalia; order Rodentia; family Muridae; genus Montemys; species Montemys delectorum. The sequence goes on along the minus strand of JADRCD010071453.1, from coordinate 1,371 downwards.
GGCAGAGGTAGATAGATCTGAGTTCCAGGCCACCTTGTTCTACAAGGTTATAATTAGGACAGGACAAGGAAACCCAGTCTCAAAAACAAAACAAAATAAAACAACTGTGATATAACTAACTGAGTGAATAAATAAATAAATAAATAAATAAATATATTTGTTTTGCCAGCAAAGTAATCGTATAAATATAATTTTTGTCATATAGTTACACATACCATTTTTATTCAGCCATTTATGAATTGCTTATACTGAACACAAACATTGTCTATATAGGAAGGAATTCAAATTAATAGGACACTGACTGCAATTTCTGCTGAATTTTCCCTTTACAATATTTCATACTGATATATATATATATATATATATATTTGTTAATTTTCTAATGGAGTATTTTATTTTAGTTTCTTCTTATTTGTTTTTTTTTTTTTTAGATCCTTGCTTTTACCCATAAAAGTAAATTTATGAGAGTAAAATTTTGGGATTTAAAACCAATTTGCCCTTTTTGTTAGAAATCCTGTTTATGGAAAAGTGGTGTTCTATGAAAAAGTAATTTTAAAATGTAGTGAGGATGAAAATGACAGTTCTATGCATTAGATAAATATGTCTGTCTCCCTAAAGAAATATTCTTTCTCCTTTTCTGATACCTCCTTCCTAGCAAAAGAAAGACTTTTGTATTTTAAACACAGTGAGCCTGTTTGACCATGTCTTTGTCAAATGATTATAGGTCTTCTATGAAAAATAGGTCATATCTTCTGTTTGACTTCTGTTATTCTGTTTATTTCAAACTTTGGCCATAAATATTACCTTTATTTTATGATGAAACAAATTCCCATAATTTATATTGTTGCTGCTATCACAGCAGCAGGTACAAGGCACTGTATTTGGTTAAGTGTTTCTGTTGCTGAAGACATTTGAACTTATTACAAATTTCCTGACTATATGATAAGGTGGAAAGCAATATGTAAGGAAATTTTATAGTGATTGGAAAATAAAAATTCTAATAAAGTGATTGTATATAAAGTTGACTTACAAAGTAAGCCAATTTCAATATATTATTATTATATTTAGGTAACAGAGAGAAAGCAACAGTTGGAGAAATGCTTGAAGTTGTCCCGTAAAATGAGAAAGGAAATGAATGTCTTAACAGAATGGCTGGCAGCAACAGATACAGAATTGACGAAGAGATCAGCAGTTGAAGGAATGCCAAGTAATTTGGATTCTGAAGTTGCCTGGGGAAAGGTATATCCCAGATTACTGAAAGTTATTCTTAATGTGTATGAAAACTCATAGTAAATGATTTTATAAACAAATAGTAATGCCTAAATGAAAAATAATTATCAATATTATCTTGTTTCATATTTACTTTTCTCA
>JADRCD010071448.1:0-10161 GCA_019843815.1 Montemys delectorum | reverse complement strand
ACAGATTGTCAAATGCCATTACATGTAACATCTGCACACACTTTCTTGCTGAAAATATTTAAGAGAAAAGCTTCGAAGTCTGCCAATATTCCTTCTGTTCTTTGTCTTTGTATCTTAGGTGAGGTGTTAGGGAGTGTATTTGTGTTTCATCTGTCTACTCCTAGAAACAAAAATTTGCTCATAAGAAACAAAACTTGTCACAGACCGAGGGGACAGTTTTCAGTATTTCCATACATACTTTTCCATAATAAAATATAGACTTAACTTTTTTCCCTTCAAAAGGAATACATTTTAGAACTTAAATTAATTTTCAAAGCTTTTGAGTATTAATATTTTCTTTTAAAAGATGTGCAACTTATATAGCAATTATAAAGAACAGCAAGAGGGTCTCTAAATGTAACTGGTAGGAAACCTTCCCTGTCTCCAAGCAAATGGTTTCTTTCTTTGTTTTCCATGGTTCATCATTTATAGTCTATTGACTTCTACTGCTTAGGAGGCTTAACACAAAAGGCAGCAGTGTTACACTGAATGATTAAGTCCTCCATATCTGCTGTGCAATATTACACTGTATCTTTTATGCTAATACTGTACTATACATTCTAAAAGTTGTGTTACATGGATAGGAATGTCCTTATCACAGTATTAGCAAAAAGCATGTAATGATCAATCCACATACAGCTTAAAAACAATCAAGGGACCACTCACTTTGAGGTAAGAAAGATCTATAAAAATGTGCTGTGTGTTTTATAATGATCTATAAACAAGGCTATCCATGGTAATCATTTCTATTCTTTAATATCTTAACTTTGAACTTAAAAGCCTTTTTCTGACCATTTTATTACCATTTTCATCTTGAATGATCCTCCTTTGACTTCAAAAGTAAACAGGATTGTTCCTGCTTCTTTTGCCGTGGTAGATAATACTATTATACAGAATGGAGCCCCACTGTACCCACTAATGCTGTCAGGCAGAATGGAGCCCCACTGTATCGCTAATGAATGGAGCCCCACTGTACCCACTAATGCTATCATACAGAATGGAGCCCCAGTGTATCACTAATGAATGGAGCCCCACTGTACCCGCTCTCTTCGCCGAAGACGTGCTGATAAAGATCTATTCAGTGAACTTCCTGGGGAAAGGTCACTGATGGACAAAGAACCTGTACTTATATAAGGCTCATATACTTCTTCAAATTCAGATTCATCTATTGTCCCAAGTCGTGGAGTGGCAAAAACTAGCATGTGACATCCACCACAGGCAATCTGTAAGCATAAGTCCACAGAAAAATTCATCAATATTAACATCAAACACAAATGGGCTAACACTTACCAGATTAGCACCAAGACATTTTCTTAGAAGCAAACTTCAGAGACTGTCTGGTTCATAGCTTTTCTCTATCACTCTCTATGTATATACACACACACATACATACATATATATATATATATACACATATACATATGTATTTATATATGCATGCATGTATATGAATTAAATATATATTCCTTAAACACTGACTGAAAATTAAAATCAGTTTGATCCACCATGTACTTTCAATTTAATATAGACAAAATGTCCTTGTCACAGGCATCTCATAACTTTGAAAATGTTATGTTTTGATCTTGGAAGAATATTAAAAAGTCACAAATATCCAAAGACTAAGAAGTAGGGAAATTACTTAGGAATAACTATGTGCCTGATCATTATAATAAATATACAGCAGTTTTTTATATATATATATATATATCTGTAAAAAGTCTGCATAAAATTAGGCCCTTCAACATTTGGTCAAGGAAGAGGGAGAAGCATCCATGAAGTCCCACCCTGTTCTAAGGAGCTATTAGCAGTTAATGGTTACTGAGGGAGAGGGAGACATTTTCTTTATTGGTGTAGCTAGTAGTGTGTTGGCCATGTTCTAGCAAATAGCCTCTCATCATGCTTATGTAAGCAATCCTAAATTCAGTGAACCAAAAAAAATGTCTCCACGCCTTTTCCTTTATGAGAACTCGTTCAAATTAAAGGCTTATAAGTTTTTAGAGGAAAATAATGAAAAATATAACCACCAATGAGTTTTAAGAAGTAAATGCTTTTTATAAAAATGTTAACAAAAACCCTGTACTAACAATTGCAGGGAGAGAGAGAGAGAATTAGTCTTCTTTAGAAATGAGCCCTCTGATTACTTATCCAATGCCAAGGAGCCAGCCCTACACTATATACATGCAGGTAACACTGAATAACTCAGCAGGTTATATACTTATCTATGTATTTGTGTATATATAAGGCTAAAGAAGGAGAGGATGGGAATTTGGAAGAAAGGGAGTATGGGAGAAGTTGGACAGAGGAGAAGTGATATGATTATATTTTTATTAATGTTTCAATCACAGGAATTAGCAAATCTATCTCAATAATAATCCTAAACGTAAATGGTCTTAACTTGTTAATAGAAGTCATTGAAGGGAAAGCCTATACTATTTTTCAGACTCAGATTCAAGCCACTTTGCAGGGCTCTTCCAGGTGATAGAAAACTGCATACTTTCAAAGCATCCTCTCCATAAAGATCACCAAATAAGCAGTTGGCATTTTGTTCTTCACTGAGTCACTTGCGTTCCTAATATTTAGAGCAATAGCTTATATACAGTATGCTTTCATTAAATGGTTACTATCTTATTTTCTCTTCCTGTTCTTGGGATAAAATACCCTGAAAAAAGCAACTTAGGGGAGAAAGGGTTTATTTTAGCTCTTGGTTGCAGGTCCCAGTTACAGGAGCTCCAGGGAGGTAAGTGCATCATATCCAGAAGGAGGAGCAGAGAGTATACACGCCAGTTAGGGCCCACCCTGTCAAATGGTGCTGCCAACATTCAGGATGGGGCTTCAGATGACAATGAACCTAATTAAGCAAATTCCGCAGAGGCATGCCCACAGGCCAATGATGTAGACAATCTCCAAGTGAGGTTCCCTCCCCAGGTGATCCTAGATTGTGTCAAGCTGGCAGCTAAAACTAAGGCACAATGTCTCTGGAGAGGCAATGTGAGGACCATGGAGTAACCAGAGCTTACATGTCTACCATTCTTTAAAAAAAAACCTTTTTTGGGTAGAGATGTTTTGATGCATATATGCCAGTATCCTGTGTCAGACCCCCTAGAATTGGAGTTGCAGAAAGTTGTGGGCTGCTACGTGGGTGCTAAGGAACTGAATCTGGGTCCTCTGGAAGCACAGCCAGTGCTCTTAACTACTCAACCATCTCTCTAGCCCACGTCTATAGTTCTTAACTGGCAAAAATACTAGAAACTAAACTGGAAGACTGATGGTGATGTGCTTGTGGCACTGAAAAGATTAATTCTTATCTCGGTGTTTAACCAATTTGTAACATTCTTCCTTTAGTATCAAGTCTCTTCTTGGGCAGGGTTTGAGAGTGTCCAACCAGTGACACTGCATTTGCCCTGTACTTAGCACTGTGAGTAAGACATTCTACTGGTGCTTGCTACATGAGACACAAAGCTTACAGACGTGGCACAGTCCTAGTTTTCAAGAAAAGTTAAAAGGAAGCAGAAAACTAAATATTTGTAGAAAAATGTAGTTAAAGGAGAAAAATTGGAAAAGAAGTTTTTTTTCCCCCAGAGGAGTACAATGCCTAACACTTGGCTCTTACAGAACTGCTTATAGTTGTTATTTGCTGTACCTATGAAACCCTCACACAAAGATAAAAATATGTATTTTTCTATGAAATAACAAGTCTCAAATCTAGAAATATAAAATATATAAAAGGGAATATGAAACCCTTACCAATTGAACTGTAAATCTCAAAAAATTTGAGCACAAGGTAGGAAAGAATTGATTGGTAAAATTCTCCATTCCAAGTCCTAATTTTCCATGTCGGCCATCTCCAAAAGTATACATAAGGCCTATATCTAAAATGCAAACAAAACTGGTGTTATACAAAGTACATTTCTACATATAGACAAATACATTAAGTTTTACTGCAATTATAATCTTTTCATAGAATTGTAAATTAAATTCACTCTGGTCTACTGAGCCAAGCAATGAATAGTGTTTATGGCTCTACGTACAACAGTAGGCAATCGAACTGAGAATGGACTACTACATCTTGGTGGTCAAAGTATCCTTGTGTGTGTGCCCTAGGCCTTGAAGTCTATTTAGCACCATTACTAGCCGCCTCTGTCCACTACTTATCAGTAGAATAACTCGTTCCTGCAGCAGTGAAAATTAGAGATGTCCCCAGACATCACTTATGTCTCTCAGGGATGCAAATCTGTCACTGGTGGAGAACTATGTCACTTAGAATACAGCTGTCGCTTTTATTATGTTAGCTCTTGGGCTGTAGAACGCTGCTTAAGCAATGTCAGAGGTGAACCAACCATTTTGACTAATCCCCACATCAATATCTGGGTCCCCTCCTGATGGGCATACAATGATAAGCAATCCTGGCACTTCTCTCTAACCCTGTCACATACTGACACAGCAGTTACATTTAACTTTTGCACTTCTTCATTAGCCCCTCCTTCACACCCTACATTTAAAGGATGCGGGGGCAAGTGCCATGGAAGCAGAAGCCAATCAGGGCACAGAGGAGGGGAATTTCCCTCTAGTCAGGGGATTAGAGAAGGCTGTCCCAGTGAATCCTAAAAGATAGAATTTCACTATAAGAAACAAGAAAAGCATCCTCCAGGCAGAGTCAGCACTACATGGGAAGGTTTGTATAATCGAGACCACAAATTAGACAAGAAGCTGAAAGATAATCAGCAAGCCAAATGAATAGAACTGTTGGAGATTCGGAGTCTAAAGCAGTAAAGCAGGACCACACTAGGGACAGGAGAATTTGTTTAGATTATACATTCTTTTATTATAAATTTGGAGAGTGGTAAGCTTTTTTAAAAAGTATATAGCTTCAAGCTGGGAAATAATCAGCTCACTATACATATCTCATTGTATGAGAGAGAACAAAACCTATAACACTTGTTCCCTGGGGAGGATGCAAGAGCAAAACAGCAAGCAAACTTAATATGCAGTTATTTGTGCCAGACTCTTTTCATCAGGTAGGAAAAGTACTATGCAAACTTAACTAAACAACCTATAGTAAGACACATGATTCATACAAAGTCTAGTCACCATCAGTGATGAAAACTGGCACTAGGACAAAGCAGCTATCATTAAGGCACCACAGTAAGGAGCGCCTACAACAGTTCCTACAGGAAGGACAATGAAGGGATGATAGGGTTTTATACTCTACCTAGTGTTAGTACATGCTATGCAAAGGAGATCATCAATACTTGATAATGGGCAGGTCATTTTTCTTGAAGAGTTCTGTGAGAAAGAACTCTTTATGGCAGTAAAACTACTATAAGAACTATTTATGGTAGTAGCCCATGTTTTCCAATTTCTACTTTCTCTCTCTTTTTTCTTCTTCAATTTCTACTTTTTCTAAACACTGTTACATGAGCTCTGCTCTTTTTGGAGATGTTTTGGATAGAAAGAGGGAAACCATAAATATGAGAGTCTGGATTATTCAAATATACTAAAACTATTTCTGACTTTTTCATGTTTTACTTTGTTTTTAGATAAAACAGTTGAGTAATAGGTCCTTTTGTTACAACACGCTAAGTCATTTCAAGGGAGATTTTTATTGAGCCCCACTTTATCAACAGCACCTAGTTTATGACACTGAGAAGTAAACAGGCCAAAGGAACAGCTCCTTTGGTAACAGAGAAAACAAAGAGGGAGATGTATTCCTTCTTCTCCCTACTACTTTGCCAAGAAAAGAAGTCAGTGCACAAATGCCCCCTGGTGGTTACTGCAATGCCCTTCTCTGTCTACTACTTTCCAAAGGGAAGGAAGGAGTCAGTCCTGAAAAGCCTCCTGATGGCCAAAGCATCCTAAAAGCATGACTACAACCCTTCTATACAGAGTACGTAGAAAAATATGCTTTTCTTGTATGATTTTTCTCTCGGGCCTGAGAGAATTTTGGAAAAGTTAAGAGCCTTTATACAAATACAACTTCAAAGCGATTTTATGGTCTTACTATTGACCAAAGGACTACTTTAGGGTTCTAAATGTGGCTAATTTTTGTTCTGTATGCTGGGGATTGAGCTTAAGACCTCAAAAAGTTAAGAACATGTGTTACCACTGAGCTATACTGCAGCACCCATATTTATTTTAATCTGAATTATACCTTAATTTACTTTTAAACTTATTTATAACCTTATATTTAGAATATCAATCATAATTTTCTCACCATTTTCTCAGGTGTAAATTCCGTAAGAAGTTAGATTCACTCATTCCACATTATCATTCATATTATGATAAACTATATCCAATTCTAAAAACAAAAATCAGAAAAATGATCTCATACCTGTCATCAAAGCTGTATGGTTTTCTCCACAGGAAATATGACTTATTTTCTGATCCTTAATACGTTCAATAATTTTGGGTTCTGATGTTTCAAAAAGAAAAGTACCAAGGCCCAGTTGTCCAAACTGTCCCAGCCCAAAGGCATATACAACTTTCTCTGAGAGGAAGTGAACACATATATAAAAAGAGTTGCATAGAAGTACATCATATCTGAAATAACTGGCATTCGGACTTTTAGAATGGACATTAATTGCCTGCGAAAGAACTGTTCATAAAATACTGATATGAAGTGTAAGTTTTCAATGATGAAAGAGGAGAAAAATAAGTGTTATAAAATAATGATATATGTCTGATTTTGTCTTTTATGAATTATCATAAAAGGAATTATTGTAATCATCAGGTAGGTTATAAGATATATAATTCAGAGAATGACCTAAAATACATTTATAATTACATCAGTTCAGAAACTCTCACCTGATATTAAACTATTTCCTTTCACTGCCACAAATTAGAAAAATAGAAATTTCCTACACAGATACTCCCTTACTTTTAAAAGTGGTTTAATAAAATTCTATGAAACCCAATTTATGAGTTGGAAGTAAAACACATGCCTAGCACGCACAAGGCCACAGGTTCAACCTATTGAACATACCTGCATGTGCAAACCGACACACATGAACACACACAGACACACATGCACATGGACACACATATATGAACATGTGCATGTGCACACACAGGCATACACACAATATCAGAAATTTATTTGAAGAAGAATTAAAATTTATGGTAGGTATGCTAGATGTATTCATAAGCAAATTTTCTTTACAATACAGGAGAGGAAAGCCTTCCTCTATATTGCTGCTATACTGAGGCAACAGCAAATGTCCTTCAGTATTTGAGTAAATTTGAGCTCACTTATCATCTAGAGATGGGAAGTACAAAATAGGATATATGACTGATGACAGAAGTTACTGATAGAACAATCTCACCGGTCAATGTACAGAGAAACATGATGATCATGTTACTTTCTCATGTGGACTCTCATAGAAAGGAGAGCAGGAATTAATTCCCCACTAAATCCAGAAGTAAATGTTCTTATTGCTAGCTGCAGCCAGTGGGCAAGTTCCTTGGGTCATCTGATGTTAAAATCCTACCTAATAAATCCTACAAAAAAAATCTATCCAGGTAAATTTTAAAATATTCAGTTGTGAAGAATTCTTTTCTTGAAAAGTATCTAATCAGCTCCTCTGAGAACGAGGGCTACTGATGAACACGTAATAATAATTCTCTCTAATAAGAATGTTGGAAATATAAATAGAGATAAAACCCCTAAAGAAACTACATTCATAACAAGGATGTAAAGACATATTGAGGCAATGGCAAGAGATTCTCATTTTAATATAGCATATCTTCTAATTAGTAGGTTATATATCATATTGCCTATTCTACATGTACTAATTTTATCTATACTTTTTCTTTATCACAATATTTTCTCCTGTACCTCTCCATTCAATCTTACCAGACAGACAAGAAATGACTATTAAATTTGTTCTAGAGCATTTCTAATTCTGGGTTGCTACAGATTAAGCAATGACTATGTGTGCTTGTGCACCATCCAGGCGAGTGTCTCCAGGGGCCAGAAGAGTGTACTAGGTAATCTGGAACTGAAGCTACACTACAGACAGTTATGAGATGCCCAATCTGGGTGCTCAGAATGGTACCCAGGCCCTCTGTAAGAGCAGCAAGTGATCTTAACCACTTAGCCATCTCTCCAGCCCTTATTAGTTTTTTAACTTAAAAATCCATAATAAAAATGCATTATCTAAATATATTACTACAATACTATTTATGTAAATTAAATCTGATGCTTAACAAATTTGGAGACAACTATTTGGCTTTCATATTATAAATTGCTGAGTGTAATTTAACATATTGAATAGAAACCCAAACAACCTGGCATATCACACTAAATAAGAAATTCACAAGCCAAACTGACACTATTTTGAAGGTTTCAAATTTCTTTTTTACCTATAATCTAAAATTTTACCATTTTTTTAAATGAATTGTTTTAACAAAGTAACAACACTATGAACCAACCAGACCCCCCCCCCCCGCCCCAGAGCTCCCAAGGACTAAATCACCAACCAAAGTGTACACATGGAGGGACCCATGGCTCCAGCAGCATATGTATAACAGAGTATGGCCTAGTCTGTCATCAATGGGAGGAAAGGCCCTTGGCCCTGTGAAGGTTCTACGCCCCAGTGTACGGGAATGCCAGAGGGAGGCTGCAGTGGGTGGGTGGGTGGGTAGGGGAGTGGGTACGTGGAGGAGAACCCTTATAGAAGCAGGGGGAAGGGGATGGGATAGGGGGTTTTCCGAGGGGAAACCAGGAAAGGGAATAATATTTGAAATGTAAATAAAGAAAATATCTAATAAAAAATGTAAAAATCCACAAAGAATTATTTAAAGTTACACATATATAAATATATAAAACACTATTAACATCAGAAAATGGTATAAAGACAGCTTCTTCAAATGGAAGTATTTTAGGAAAAATGTTAATTTGATGAAGATAATTCAGCAGAATTCAATTTTTCCTACTTCAAAAGGTCTTCCCTGAGTTGGAAGTCTGTGTTAACTATATAATGAAAGGCAAGGATTATAACCGAAAGACATTCAACCCCGCTTCCATACAGAATCTACAGGAGTCAAACTCATAGAGATTAAGAATGGTAGTTTCCAGGAGCCAAGGAAGGGCATGAGGATACACTGTACAGCAGACACATATCTCAGTTATATCTAAGAAATGTTTCAAAGATACAGCACATATGTATATATAACAATCCTACATTATACTTTAAAATCTCTTTAGAAGTTATAGCTCATGTTAAATTCTCCTCTTTTTAGACTTACCTTATTATTTATGTGTTGTGGGTAGAGGTGCCCACAGAGACCAAAAGAGGATGTTGGGTCCTTTAGAGCTGGAATGACAGCCATTTGTGAGCTGCCCAACTCCAGTGCTGGAGTCCCAACTCAGGACTCATGATAGAAGAACAAGTGCTCTTAATCACTGGGCCGTCTCTTCAGTCTTATGTATTCATATCTTGTCACAGTAAAAAGGACCATTAAAATGTCCTTAGCTACTACTTAATACAGGGAATAGAGCAGCCCATCCCACACCTACCTGTGAGAACCACAGTGTGCCCTCCACCACAGGCTACTTGAATCACCTTCTCAGGAATCCCCAGCACACGCTGAGGCGATCTGTGATTGATCAGCAGCTGATTGGGAAGGCCCAACTTTCCATTCTCAGGTTCTCCAAATGTGTACAGCTCCCCGTCCACTGTTGGAGAAGCACAATGATTAACAAGGACACAAAGAGAAACAGAAGACAGGTCCTCTGCCACATGATCTCATGTTCCATAAAACCTTACCCAATAAGTAAGAAAATCTGATCTTTCCTAAGATGTCTGTCACTGCAAGATTTAAAAAAAAAAAAACAAAAACAAAAAAACAAAAAAAAACAAAACAAAAAAGACTGGACTGTTTTCCTCCTTACTCCTCGGTTATTTTAATCTAGTACCCTTCATAAAGTATTCATTACTATAAAGAATTATAAAATCATTTTTGCTTTTTCAGAAAACATAGTGAAGACCACCTTACATATTCCCTATATCTTTATGGTGTGTGTGTGTGTGTGTGTGTGTGTGCGTGTATGTGTGCGTGTGCGTGTATGTGTGCGTGTGTGTGTGCGTGCGTGCGTGTATGTGTGTGTGTGTGCGCGCGCGCGCG
>JADRCD010071447.1:0-14542 GCA_019843815.1 Montemys delectorum | reverse complement strand
GCCATTCTGACTAGTGTAGGTGGAATCTCAGGGTTGTTTTGATTTGCATTTCCCTGATGACTAAGGATGTTGAACATTTCTTTAGGTACTTCTCAGCCATTTGATATTCCTCAGTTGAGTTGTTTAGCTCTGTACCCCATTTTTAAATAGGGTTATTTGATTCTCTGGAGTCTAACTTCTTGAGTTCTTTGTATATATTTGATATTAGCCCTTTATCAGATATAGGATTTGTAAATATCTTTTCCCAATCTGTTGGTAGCCATTTTGTCCTATTGACAGTGTCCTTTGCCTTACAGAAGCTTTGCAATTTTATGAGGTCTCATTTGTCAATATTTCTACGTTATATGAAATCATTATGCCATTTTATACGAGCCTTACACATCTACTACTTTTAGCATTTATAGGGGTCCTGGAATCAATACTACATGAATACTGAAGGGTGGTTGTTATTATTATTATTGTTATTATTATTATTATTATTATTATTATTATTATTATTATTATTATTATACAAACAAAGCAGGCATTGCTATGCTTGGGGATCATGGCTATTAAGGATCCCCTTTTCAGCCAAAGGAGTAAAACAAGTTCCTGTAGGGTTTAGTGCTAGACAAAGGTCATCTGGAGCATGCCTTGCTATGTACTTGATATGAACCAGGACTCAGATCATTGCTTCTCAGTGTCTTCTTCTATAAAATGGAAAAAATAGAATTCTTCATCTCATATTTATGAAGTTTGCCAGAGGGAGTGCATGCAATCTGCTTGGAAGGCAGGAGGGTCTTAGCAATGTTTGCTACCTTCCCTTCCCCCTGACCCATTTGCCTTGCCAAATTGAAAAGGATGCAATTTTTCTTCTTTTTTTTTTTTAAAGATTTTTTTATTTATTAGATATAAGTGCACTGTTGCTGTCTTCCGATACACCCGAAGAGGGCATCAGATCTCATTACAAATGGTTGTGAGCCACCATGTGGTTGCTGAGATTTGAAATTAGGACCTTTGAAAAAGCAGTCCGTGTTCTTAACAGCTGAGCCACGTCTCTACCCTGGATGTAGGGTTGTTTTTTTTTTGGGTTTTTTTTTTTTTTTTTTTTTTTGTACTTTATTTACAATATCTCCTTCCCAGGTTCCCCTCCAAAATAAAATAAAATAAAATAAAATAAAATAAAAAAACTAAAACGAACCCCTGTTACCTACCCCCTCCCCTTGCTCACTACCCCATCCTTACTTGCTTATTGGCCCTGACATTCCCCTACACTGGGGCATAGAACCTTCACAGGGCCAAGAGCCTCTCCTCCCACTGATGACCAAGTTGGCCATCTTCTCTTATACATATGCTGCTGGAGCCATTAGTCCCACCATGTGTACTCTTTCGTTGGTGGTTTAGTCCTTGGGAGCTCTGAGGGTACTAGTTAGTTCATATTGTTGTTCATCCTAAGGGGCTGCAAACCCTTCAGCTCCTTGGGTCCTTTCTCTAGCTCCTTCATTGGGGACCCTGTGCTCAGTCCAATGGATGGCTGTGAGCCTCTACCTCTGTATTAGTCAGGTACTGTCAGAGTCTCTCAGGAGACAGCTATATCAGGCTCCTGTCATCCAGTACTTGCTGGCATCCACAATAGTATCTGGATTTGATGATTGAATATGGGAAGGGTTGCCAGGTGGAGCAGTCTCTGCATTGTCCTTCCTTCAGTCTCTGCTCCATAGTTAGTCTTTACAACTCCTTCCATGGTATTTTCTTCCCCCTTTTAAGAAGGAATGAAGTATCCACACTTTGGCCTTCCTTCTTCTTGAATTTCTTATGGTTTGTGGTTTGTACTTTGTATATTCCTGGTGGTACTACAAGCTGGTACAACCACTCTGGAAATCAGTTTGGTGGTTCCTCAGAAAATTGGACATAGTACTACCAGATGACCCAGGTATACCCCTCCTAGGCATATACCCAGAAGATGCTCCAACATGTAATAAGGACACATGCTCCACCACGTTCATAGCAGCCTTATTTATAATAGCCAGAAACTGGAAACAACCCAGATGTCCCTCAACAGAGGAATGGATACAGAAAATGTGGTACATCTACACAATGGAGTACTACTCAGCTATTAAAAAAACAATCAATTTATGAAATTCTTAGGGAAATGGATGGACCTGGAGAATATCATCCTGAGAGAGGTAACTCAATCAGAAAAGAACACACATGGTATGCACTCTGTGATAAATGGATATTATCCCAGAAGATCAGATGCAGTTTTCTTAATGGGTAACTAAAATAAGCAAACAGCTCACTTCAGACTTGAATTAAAGATGGGAATTTTTCCTCAGAATTCCTAGAATCCTCCCAATGTCTTCAGTATTCTTTTTTAGTTTCATAACTTCTAGTAATTTTTATATGCAATTTAACTTTGTGATATTAAAATTTATAGCTATCTCTATTTATATTTCATGTTATTACATGGAAACTCTAGGGTTTCCATAATTACAGTAAATGTGAATGTAACAGGTTAGCACCTTGGTAAGGCCGAAACCACGGATTGCAAAGAAATAAGAATAGAAGAAGATTTATTAACTGCAATCAGGAAGGACAACTTGTGACTCTCTCCCTCTCCCCAAAGTAGTGCTCTGCCAACAAAGGAAGCACTTTTTTAAGTAGCTGGGAAGCACTGAGCAAGTTGTCTTGTTTTGAAATGTTTACTTATTTGTAAAATACAGATGAATCTCCCCTATCTAAAATATTTGCTTTCTACAAACCTTATACACACAGGTAAAGATAATTTTAGGAAATACAGGAACTTCTCCATATATTAAGGCTTCCTTGAGCTTGAAAGCTCATCTGTTCTGGTCTCAAGTATGTAGGGATCATTGACTCTTTATTTATAAAACGGTATCATCTTCACATGGGGTAGGCTCAAGTAGGAGTGATTTGGGTGGCTACTTATTCTATATAGTGTCCCGCACATTTGACTTCATAAGTGACTCCAAAATCACAGAGCTGAGAAGAACAGAATCTTCAATCTCCATAGCAGCAGCCAGCATCTTTGCATGAAACCAAAAACTACATTCTTCTTTCCTGAAATAGGTTAGTGAGCTATCTTTCCCATCTCTCAGTCTCAACATACAATTAAAATTTTAATTTCTTTGCAACTGTATCTAAGGGTCTCTGGGGATTTCCTAAAAAAAATTACTGAAAAGAAGTGACAGACAGTCTGAGAGCCACCTTTTTTGGGTTTCTCATCTTTATTTAGTGTCAGCCCATAGTTAAGCTATATAAAGTCGGAGTACTGGGACAGAGGAATGTTATTTTGAGGAGTTTCTTCATGTCAGAGATGACAGGTCCTTAAGTGCTGATAATGGAAATATTAATCTGAGTCTTGGATTTCATATCCACCAAATGGAATATATTAGAATTTTTCCAGAGAAAGAAAATAGCCTACAGGATGTTGTGTGTGTGTGTGTGTGTGTGTGTGTGTGTGTGTGTATGTGTGTGTGATATTTATTTTAAAAAATTGACTTGCAATTATGAAAACTTTATAAATTCAATCTGCTGGGTAGCCTGACAAGGTAAAGACTTTGGAAAAGTTGTAGTAGCTTGAATCTTAAAGTCATGGTTCAACTTTGAAAAAGGAGTCACTCTGAGTCACAAACACACCTACCTGCCTAAGAACTTGCTGACTTGTGAACACGCCTGCCTGCCTGAGAACTTTGAGTTTCCAGAGACCTTGGTGTCTCACGTCTGCTACCGTGTTTACATTATGCATATGTCTTGTACCTGGAGATTTCGGTTTTGCTTCTTAGCTGTACCTATAAATGTTCAAAATATTCCCAAGTAAAGAGAAGCCTTGATAAATCTACTTGGCGTCCGGTCCGTGTCTGTTTCTCAACCCCTCTTGTTTTCCAGGTCCTGTTTCAAACCTCTGCCTGAAAGAGAACCCAGACGCGTGGAGTTGTGGGCTGGCAACACTCAGATGGCGCCCAGGCTTTTGGGGCTCAGACACGGGGGAAATATAGAGGACACACTGTCGCAGAGCTCTGCCTTAAAAAGAAAAGAAGAAAAGGACGTACACTTTTCCACACGGTAGGCAATTGATGCTAGCACTAGCCATATTTTTAGAAGTTCGTGTGAGAAGGGTACGGGGCTAGGTTGGATTAGTGTGGACCCAGTGCGTGATTCACCTAGGGATTGACAGTGAATATGGGGTCGAAGGTATCTAAAGTAGCTATTCAGAACACAGACAAGCTACTCAGGACAAAGGGAGGAAGGGTAGAAAAAGAGGCATTAGGAATTCTCTCACAAGAGATAGAGACTTATTGTCCTTGGTTCCAAGGATTGACTAAGTTAAATAAAAAGACTTGGGAAAAAAATCAGGAGAGCACTTAGAAATAATAAAGTGGATGGATTCACTCTCCATCTGTGGGCTCTTGTCATGGAAATTATAGAGGAGAAAGAAAAGCAGAAGGAGGAGTTGTCAGAAAGTGAGTCGAGTCTGAGTAGCCAGGAAAGTACAGACACAGATAGTTCTAAGGACTCAGATACGGGAACTGAGGAGGGTCAAAATACTTCCTCAAAAAGCAGATTCACTAGGTCTCCTAGAGAGAGACAGCATTTCATATGCAACATCTGGTTCTTCTCTGATAAGAGAAAAGACTCAAAGAGATTTGCAATTAAGTAAATTGGAGTTTGAAATCAAGCTACAGAAACCGAATAATGAGTTGAGTGAGCTAAAGGCACTATCAGGCAGAAAGAAGGACAGCTTTCTGGAGGCAGGCCTTTTGCCTTTAGGGAGAGCATTCTGTCAGGCTCACACAAGCGGACAGGACACTTTGGGACTGCTAGCATTTCCTGTAGTAGAATGGCGGGATCAAAATGACAAATTGTACAGATGCTATCAGACCTTAGATTTCAAAATTATTAAGGATTTAAAGGAAGCAGTGACTCAGTATGGTCCAAACGCCCCATTTACACAGGCACTTTTGGACAATGTATAATTTAACACCTCAGGACTGGAGAACTCTGTGCAAAGCTGCTTTGCAAACAGGTTATTTTTTGCTCTGGAACTCAGAATGGTAAGAGATTAGCAGGAGGTCAGCGGTGCAAAACGCTCAGTCAGGTAATCCAGAATGGAATCTAGACATGCTCCTGGGAGAAGGACTGTATGAAGGAAATGCTAGACAAATTGAGTATCCTGCTGGAATGTACGCTCAAATTGAGATGGCGGTGAGAAAAGCTTGGATACAATTACCTACGAAAGGTGCAGTCAGCGGGAGTCTAGCTGGCATCCGTCAGGGGCCAGAGGAAACTTTTCAGAATTTCGTAGCCAGATTGCAGCAAGCTGCAAGCAGAACTGTTGAAGCTTCTCATACAGATGGTCTGTTCATTACACAATTAGCCTATAAGAATGCCAATTCAGCGTGTAGAGCAGTTATTCTGCTGCACAAGGGTCAAATGGATTTATCTGGATATATTCACCTTTGTGCTTGACCACAATTATCAGGGAGAAATTAAGATTATGGCTTCCTCACCTCATGGTGTCATTACAGTACCTGCTAATCAGAAAATTGCTCAACTTATCTTAGTCCCACTGTATCCAATGTCTTCTAATGCTGTTAATAATGAGAAAGGACAGAGTTGTTTTGGTTCCCCTGAAGTATTTTGGGTACAATCTATCACTAATAAAAGGCCTAATCTTAAATTAATTATTGAAGGAAAAAGTTTTGAAGGTTTAATAGATACTGGAGCTGATGTAACCATCATTAGAGGCCAGGATTGGCCCTCAACTTGGGTTTTGACTGAATCAATCACTCATCTCCGAGGAATTGGTTATGCCAATAACCAAAAACGAAACTCTAAGCTTCTAACCTGTAGAGATAAGGAAGGTAATTCAGGGCAGATCCAACCAAATGTCATGTCAAATCTGCCTGTTACTCAGTGGGGGAGAGACCTGTTATCACAGATGTGGCTGGTTTTGTGCAGCCCTAGTGAGTTAGCTAGTAAGCAGAGGTCAAAACGGGACATTAGAACATACAGAAGCCCTAAGCCTTGTTCTAATAGTAAAGGTTTGAAACATTTTTCATGATGGCCACTATCTTGCCTGTGCCCCATGCAGATAAAATTCAATGGATTATTAATATTCCTGTGTGGATGAATCAGTGGTCTTTATCTCAAGAAAAAAATAAAAGCAGCTTCTTTGCTAGTACAGGAGCAATTAGATGCAGGACATCTGAGGGAATCCAAATTGCCCGTGGAATATGCCTATATTTGTTATCAAGAAAAAGTCAGGTAAGTGGAGACTGTTACAAGATTTAAGAAAGGTAAGTGAAACAATGGTAGTTATGGGAACATTGCAGACTGGACTTCCATCACCAGTGGCAATTCCAAAAGGATTTTACAAGATAGTTATGGATTTAAAGGACTGTTTCTTTATAATTCCTTTGCACCCTGAGGATTGTGAGAGATTTGCTTTTAGTGTTCCATCTGTTAATTTTAAGGAACCTATGAAAAGATATCAATGGACAGTCCTTCCTCAAGGCATGGCTAATAGTCCTATGTTATGTCAGAAGTTTGTGACACAGGTCATTGACCCTATAAGAAAAAAAATGGCCAATGATATACATTTCCCACTACACAGGTGATGTACTATTAGGAGGAAAAATTCCTCAAGATGTACTTTTATGTTATAGAGACTTACAAGTTGCCTTAAATGAAAAGGGACTACAGATAGCTCCAGAAAAGGTGCAAACTCAGGATCTGTATAATTATTTAGGCTTTACACTCATGGATCAAGTTGTTATTCCCCAAAAGGTAGTTATTCATAGAGACAAATTTAAAACCTTAAATGATTTTCAAAAATTATTAGGTGATATCAATTGGCTTCGTCCCTACTTAAAGCTTACTACAGGAGAATTGAAACCCTTATTTGATATTCTCAGAGGTAATTCTGATCCAAATTCTCCTAGATTTTTAACTAAAAAAGGAATGTCAGCTTTACAACAGGTAGAAAGAGCTATTGAAAATCAATTTGTTACTTACATAGATTATTCTTTACCTTTGCATTTGTTAATTTTCAACACAACTCACGCTCCTATGGTGTTGTTGTGGCAGAAAGCACCTCTTACATCGACACATTCAAAGTTATCTCCTAAACGTAATATCTTGCCATATTATGAAGCTGTTGCCCAAATAATTATGCTTGGTAAAAAACAAGCACTGACTTATTTTGGCAAAGAGCCAAGTGTTATCATTCAGCCTTTTAGTTTGGAGCAAGACTCCTGGTTAAAACAGCATAGCACAGACTGGTTGCTTGCTCAGATAGGATTTCAAGGAATTATAGATAATCATTATCCCCAGGATAAACTGATAAAGTTCTTAAATGTGCATGAAGTGATTTTTCCTAATGTAGCATCCTTACAGCCTTTGAGTAATGCCCTTGTGGTATTTACTGATGGTTCCTCTAAAGGATGAGCTGGATATCTCATAAATAATCAACGGTAATCATAGAGACTCCTGGCCTCTCAGCTCAATTAGCTGAATTAACAGCAGTATTAAAGGTGTTTCAAGCTGTATCTGATGCCTTTAATCTCTACACAGACAGTTTATACATGGCCCAATCAGTGCCCTTATTAGAGACATGTAGTATATTTAATTTAAACACCACAGCAGGAGCCTTATTTTCACGATTACAAAGTATCATTCTTGCATGAAAAAAAATCAGTTTTATATTGGTCATATACAGGCTCATTCAGGCCTACCTGGGCCATTAGCCAGAGGCAATAATCTTATTGACAGAGCTCTGGTGGGAGATGTTTTAGTTTCAGATCCTGTTGCATTAGATAAACAGGTTCAAGATAAATTCCATCTATCTAGCCAGAATCTGAGGCTTAAACATAAAATTTCCAAAGAGCAAGCAAGAATGATTGTTAAATAATGCTCCAATTGTGTTATTTTATCTCCAGTACTGCATTTATTGGTAAACCCAAGAGGCCTTATGCCCAACCATATTTGGCAGATGGATATAACTCATTATGCAGAATTTGAAAAGCTTAAATATATACATGTCTGTATTGACACTTGTTCAGGATTTATATTTGCTTCCCTGCATACAAGAGAAGCCTCTAGAAATGCAATTTATCATTGTTTACAAGCATTTACTGTTATGGGCATGCCCAAAGTAATTAAAACCGACAATGGACCAAGTTACACTGGCAAAAACTTTATGTCTTTTTGCAAAGATTTTGGCATTAATCCTAAAACTGGAATCCCATATAACCCTATGGGACAGGGAATTGTTGAGCGTGCGCATTGCACACTTAAAAACTGGCTTTTGAAAACTAAAGGAGGTAATTTGTTTCCTCCTAAATCTTCAAAGGTACACTTTGCCTTTGTACTATTTGTTTTAAACTTTCTGCAGACTGACATCAAAGGTCAGTCCGCAGTGGACCGACACTGGCATCCTAAGACTGCAAGTTCATATGCCATGGTAAGGTGGAGGGATCCGCTCACCAATGCCTGGCAAGATCAGGTCTTGGTCTGGGGCAGATGGTCCATGTGTATTTTTTCTAAGAAAGAGGATGGAGCACAGTGGCTTCCTGAAAGGCTAATATGCCAAGTGGACTCAGACCCATAGCCTTCTTAGCAAATGTGCTTAAACGAACTGCTGAAAAGTCTTTTTTCTTTTTTGTTTTTCTTTTGTTTTTTAAGCTGACAGCCTTGTCTGTCTGCTCTGAATTTGCTTCTGCCCGCTTTGATCCATAAAACTGCTTTCTCCTGAAACTAAACGAATGATTTAAATTCGCAGACTTACTCCCGGAGCAAAGAGGTTTTGGCTACCTTCGCAGTTTCAGCATTCCTAAGGCTAGTGCAATCCTGAGTTTGCTGGCCTGACTTACTAATTTGCTTGTGAATTGAGACCTGTTCCTTAGGTAACCATCTCTAGAGTCAAAGCCAGCAATTTGCAACTCAATGAGATGCCTACACCCAGACCCAGCACAACCTTTCGAGGACTTCAAAGAAGGCTGCTTTTAGAGAAATGGTGCCAGTTCATGGACTTTGCAGGCAATAAAGTCATGTCTTGGTATTAGCTGCATGGATGGAGGGTGCATTTTGGAAACCTGTGTTCCATGAGCTAGGGCTCTGGCAGAAATCCACCTAAGACAGAGGCACTCGCTGAGTGGCTGTGTTTTTGGAAAAAAAAAAAAAAAAAAACAAAAACATTTAATAAGCCCGGTTTGCAGTGTCAAACTAGATGCACATGACCTCAAAGACAGCTAAAGATACCTGCCAGAGATACTATTTTCCACAAGGTTCTATCCATCAAAGCACAGTAAAAATTCCCAGGCAAAACTGTGCTGTTTGATTATGCCTTAGTCCTGCTTTTGTCTATTAGACAGGGAGGAGATGTTGGCTCCCCCCCCCCCCTCGCCTCAGCTCTGCGCCTAGAGGTGGCCACCTGCTGGGGCTAAATAATGGCCCACTACAAACTGACGGTTTGGCTTTGAAAGAGGAGTCACTCTGAGTCGCAAACACACCTACCTGCCTAAAAACTTGCTGACTTTCGAACACGCCTGCCTGCCTGAGAACTTTGAGTTTCCAGAGACCTTGGTGTCTCATGTCTGCTATCGTGTTTACATTATGCATGTCTTGTACCTGGAGATTTCAGTTTCGCTTCTTAGCTGTACCTATAAATGTTCAAAATATTCCCAAGTAAAGGGAAGTCTTGATAAATCTACTTGGTGTCCGTGTCTCTTTGTTTCTCAACCTCTCTTATTTTCCAGGTCCTGTTTCAAACCTCTGCCTGAAAGAGAACCCAGACCCGTGGAGCTGTGGGCTGGCTCCACTCAGCCATGTGCTTAAAGTATTCCTTTCTACTCAGGGAAAGTCAAACCTTAGGCTATTTGGGATATCTTAGGGTTTCTATTGCTGTGAAGAGACACTATATCTAATGCAACACCTATAAAGGACAGCATTTAATTGGGGCTGGCTTACAGGTATAGAGATTCAGTCCATTATTATCACGGTGAAAAACATGGCACCATGCAGGCAGGTATGGTTTTGGAGAAACTGAGGGTTCTACATGTTCATCTGAAGGGAAACAGGAGAAGATTGGCTCCCACATGGCTAGGAGGAGGTTCTCCAAGCCCACCACCATAGTTGGAGGAAGTGTGTCACTGTGGCTTTAAGACTCTTAGCTGCCTGGAAGCCAGTCTCCTCCTATTTGCCTTCATATGAAGATATAGAAGGTATAGAACCCTTAGCTCCTATAGCACCATGCCTGCCTGGATACTTCCATGCTTCCTGCCTTGATGATAAAGGACTGAACCTCTGAACCTGTAAGCCAGATTTAATTAAATGTTGTCCTTTATAGAAGTTGCCTTGGTCATAGTGTCTGTTCACAGCAGTAAACCCCTAACTAAGACATCTATTTTGTTGGATTGTTTATTTATTTGACATTTAGATTTTTAATCTTCTCTCTATATTTTAGATATTAATCTTCTGTCCTATATATAGCAAGTAAATATTTTTCTGTTACTTTGTAGTAAATTCTCAATTATTTTCTTCTACCTTCACAAGCTTTTAAATATTATATAGTCCCATTGCCATTTCTTGATTTTGTTTACAGAATCATTTTCAGAAACCCTAGTTTTATGTTTACATATTAAGTATTTCCTCACACATTTCCCTTAAAGTTTCAGAATTTCAAGCCTTTCATTAAGCTTTTTGATCCATGTTGAACTGATTTTATATTCCAATTAATTGAATCTTTAGATGTTCTTGGTAATATGTAACTATTTTCATGATTCTGTTGGTATGTGAACATGAGACCTTTACCATGTTCTTCTGTATTCTTTAACAAATTAATTGGAACAATTGTTCACTCCCATGGCTAGGCTTATTCCTTGGTATTTTACTTTTGGAAGTTATTGTGAGTGGATTGTTTTCTTGATTTCTTTCTCAGAACTTTTATTGATATATAGAAAAGCTACTTATTTTCATATGTTGATTTTTTGTAGCCTATTTAACTAAATATGTTTAAAAGATTTCTAAGAATTGAGCAATTGTGCATCTACATTCATTAGAGAAATTAGTCTGAAGTTTTGGTGAGCAATTGAGCTCAGTTTACCATATTTTACTGAGAATTTCTTCATCCATAAAGATTGGCCTAAAACTTTAAATTCAAAATTTTAAAATAATTACATACATGAGTACTGCACTTACAGCATTTATACCCTGTTCTTTCCTCCTATTCACTCCTCTAGTGTCCCCATACTCCTTCTCAAGTTCATGAACTCTTTTTCTATAATTGCTACACACACACACACACACACACACACACACACACACACACACACACACAGTGGGCAGGGAGGAAGTTATTTACTGTTGATCATATGTACATATATTTATAGAGATAACCACTTGGGCTTGTGTAATCTATCAGGAGACACAATCCCAGAGAAAATTGATGCCCCATGTTTTTGTAGCCTCTGACTGCCTGCAGCTCTGCATCTAGGGTTGGATACCTTGTAAAACTTTCCATACCCACAATGGCATTTTGACTGGTGTTGCCATGCAGGTCTTCTTTAGGCAACCATATTAAGATGGGTGCAGCTTCCTTGTCATATTTAGAAGACACTTTTATAACAGGCATTTGGATCCTGTGGCTCTTACAATCTTTCTTCTCCCTCTTCCATCATGATTCCTGACACTTAGGTGTGGGAGTTTCTTTGTAGATATAGCAATTGGGGTTAGACACCACACAGTAAAATAGTTTTTGTATTTTGTCCATTTGTAAATGTCTATGACAGACTTTTCATGTAGTGCCCTGATCCAGTTTGGGTTTTAGGGTAATTTATAAAATTAGTATCATTTTATTCATTTCACATTTTACAAAATATTTTAGAGAATATTAATATTAGTTTTTCTTTAAAACTTTGTAGCAATTCAGCAGTGAATCCATTTGGGCCTTGTTCTTATTTTCAACTGAAAGACTTCTGTTTGCTGCTTTAATCTCATTGCATTTATAGATTTATTTAAGTTGCTAATAGTTTCTTGCTTGAATTTTGGTATATAGTATGTATCTAGAAATTTGTCATTTTCTTCAAGACTTTCTAATTTCTTTAAATATATATTTTCCTTTCTATACCTATGAGGGACAGAGTTTCCACAACCCTCTCTGACCCTTTCCTGCAAGTAGAGAGCTTGTCTCCAGGAAGTACTCTGACCCAGGGACTCAGATGAGATTGCCATTTTCTCTCTGGTGACTTTTTAAGGTGGGACCAGCCAGGAGACAACCTTAAAAGTGGCTGGGAACCTGCGACAGGATCCTTTATAACTTGATCTACACCTAGGAGGGATAGCAGATCCACAAGTCTCTCTGCCCATTCCTTCAAGCAGAGAGATTGTCTCCAGGGAGTGTTCTGATGCCAGGTCTCAGGAGGGATGGCTGATCCACAGCCCTCTGAACACAAGTCTTACCAGAGGAGAACTGATCTCCCAGAAGTGCTGACACAGGCTTACAGACCCACAGGAGGAACAAGCTCCACCCAGAGACAGTAAGAACATCTAACACCAGAGATCAACAGATGATGAAAGGCAAACCTAAGAATCTTACCAACAGAATCCAGGACTACTTGACATCATCAAAATCTAGTACCACCACCACAGCAAGTCCTGGATACCCCAAAACAGAGGAAAAGCAAGATTTGGATCTAAAATTATATCTCATGATGGTGATAGAGGAATTTAAGAAGAACATGAATAATTCCCTTAAAGAAGTACAAGAGAACACAAGTAAACAGGTACAAGCCCTTAAAGATGAAACACAAAAATTGCTTAAAGAATTACAGGAGAACATGAGTAAACAAGTAGATGGCCTTAAAGAGGAAACATAAAAATCCATTAAAGAATTACAGGAAAACACAATCAAATAGGTGAAGAAATTGAACAAAACCATCCAGGACCTAAAAAAGGAAGTAGAAACAGGTAAGAAATCACAAGGAGAGACACATATGGAGTTAGAAATCTTAGAAAAGAAGTCAGGAAATATAGATGCAAGTATCACCAACAGAATACAAGAGATCTAAGAGAGAATCTCAGGTGCAGAAGATACCATAGAAAACATTGACACAACAGTCAAAGAAAATGCAAAATTCAAAAAGTTCCTAACCCAAAACATCCAGGAAATCCAGGGCACAATGAGAAAACCAAACCTAAGGATAATAGGTATAGAATAAGAGTGAAGACTTCTAACTTAAAGGGCCAGTAAATATCTTCAACAAAATTATAGAAGAAAACTCCGCTAACCTAAATAAGAGATGCCCATGAGCATACAAGAAGTCTAAAGAACTCCAAATAGACTGGACTAGAAAAGAAATTCCTCCTCTCACATAATAGTCAAAACACCAAATACACAAAACGAAGAAAGAATATTAAAAGCCATGAGGGGAAATTGTCAAGTAACCTATAATTGAAGAAATAACAGAATTACACAAGACTTCTCACCAGAGACTATGAAAGCCTGAAGATCCTGGGTTGATGTCAAACAGACCCTAAAAGAACACAAAAGCCAGCCCAAGCTACTATACTCAGCAAAACTCTCAATCACCAAAGATGGAGAAACCAAAGTATGCCATGACAAAACCAAATTTATACAACATATTTCCACAAATCCAGCCCTTCAAAGGATAATAAATGGAAAACTCCAACAGAAGGAAGGAAACTACATCCTAGAAAAAGCAAGAAAGTAATCTTCCAATAAAACTAAAAGAAGATTGCCACATGAACGGAATTCCAACTCTAACAACAAAAATAACAGGAAGCAACAATTACCTTTCCTTAATATCTATTAATATCAATGGGCTCAATTCCCCAATAAAAAGACATAGACCATCAGATTGAGTACATAAGCAGGACCCAACATTTTGTTGCATACAGGAAACCCACCTCAGTGTCAAAGACAGATACTACCTCAGAATAAAAGGCTGGAAAACAATTTTCCAAGCAAATGTCCCAAGAAAAAAGCTAGAGTAGCCATTCTAATATCAAATGAAATTGACTTTCCACCTAAAGTGATTAAAAAAGATAAGGAGGGACATGTCATACTCATCAAAGATATGATCTACCATCTCAATTCTCAACCTCTATGCTCCAAATACAAGGGTATCTACATTCATAAAATAAACTTTACTAAAGCTCAAAGCACACATTGCACCACACACTATAATAGTGGGAGATTTCAACACCCTTCTCTCTGCAATGGACAGTTCATGGAAACAGAAACTAAACAAAGACACACTGAAACTACTGGAAGTTATGAAACAGATGGATTTAACAGATATCTATAGAACTTTTAATCCTAAAACAAAAGTATATACCTTCTTCTCAGCACCGCATGGGACCTTCTCCTAAATTGACCATATAATTGGTCACAAATCAGGCCTCAACAGACACACAAGAAAATTTAAATAATTCCTTGCATCCTATCAGATCACCATGGAATAAGGCTGCTCCTCAAATAACAACATAAACAATAGAATGCCCACATACACATGGAAGCTTA
>JADRCD010071446.1:0-11422 GCA_019843815.1 Montemys delectorum | reverse complement strand
AGAATTAAAAAGATTTGCTTTGCTTTCTGACAGCTTTTCCAAATTACAAAAAAAAAAAAAAAAAAACCCACATTTCTTAACTCATTCATCAGTAGAGACTTGGCTTTTATATAAAATACTGTGTTCTCTTCCAGTTTTCCAGTTATTTTTCAATGGAATAATAAGGGGAAAATTATTTTAAATTTTGTTTTGTTTTGAGACAGGGTCTCTCTATGTTGCCCTGGTTCGCCTAGAATTCATTTATAGAATTTGTGGCAGTCCTTCTGCCTCCCAATTGCTAGGATTACAAAAGTATGCTTGGCTTAAAGATTTCTTTTTAATTACAGTGAAACTTGAGCATAAAAGCATACAATATGATTTCTTTTCCTTTGCAAATGTTAATATTTTAATAATATTGTGAGCTTCATTTCTAGTTCCTTACTCTTTCAATGAGGAATAGATTACATGCAGTTATTTTAAAGAGTATCTGAGGTCATGGGACATTAAAGAAGGGAGTATAATTACCCAGGTCTTTGAAAACACAGGTCATATACTTAGTGTCAGCTACTGTCACCTATAACATTCTAAGTGTGTTTAGTTAAGTGGAAAATTCCTCTAAAACCAAGTTTTGTGCCAGTGAGACAGCTCAGCAGGTAGAATCCCTTGTGTGCAGACCTGACAACCTAAATTTGATCCCTAGATCTCACAGAGTGACAGGAAGGAACTGATTCTGAGTTGTCCTCTAGCCTCCACGTGTGCACCATGGCATTCAGATGTGCCCCACACACACACACACACACAAACACACACTTGAATGAAGGGATAAACAAAGAAGTAACTTTTTAAAAAGCTGTTTCTTCCTTTCTTTGAAAAAATCAGGGTCTGACCCAACTAGACCCCCACTCCTGAATGAATCACAGTCGGCAGGAGCTGAGTAGCAACTAAACAGTTATATAGAATGCAGGTTTTTCAGTTTGTTATAGCTCCATTAAAGCCCACTTCACTCATTTTTGTTACTTGTGTGTTTAAAAACATCTGCAAGTGTGTTTTTTTTCCTTAAAATGAAGGAATGAGAAGAAAATTAAACCATAAAACTTGGATTTGAAGTAGTGAAAAAGTCAGACCAATATTAAAAATGCAGCAACTTATATGAGTCATAAAGATCCTTATTAAGCAAGCATTTTTCTTGGACTTTAAAAACCAAGTCACATAGAAAGATAACCATAGGTAAACCTTTTTAAAGCATTGTGCAGTCTCTAGACAGCTTGCACCTGTCCTTCATTCTCTGATTCTCACAGCATCTGTATATCTGTATGAGTGTAGGATAAGCACTATATAGTGATTTTTCTCATTGAGAAAACAACACTATTGAAGCTCATTCATTTGTCCAAATGAGCAGTTTGTCTAGATGTACAACTACTAAACACGGGCCCATAAGTGTGACTTGTCTTTATTCTAATTGTTGTGAGTAGCAAAGGCCAATCCCAAATACAGTGAGAGAGTTATTCTATACCTATGTTGTTAAGTGTCATAACCTCTAGCCACATGGTACCATTTTTGTTTGGATGTAACTAACAGAAAGAAAACCATAGGTAAACCTTTTTATCGAACTTTCTATGTAGTATGACCAACAAGCTGGTTTTCAGATTTATTTGGTTTAAGTACTTTGAAAACCACATATGACTAGTACCTGCTTTTCATGACAGCGCAGAACTCTATATCTCCTTTGTTGTATGGTTTCTATATTTAGTATACTCTTACCCTTTAAATAAGTTCATCAAAAGTTTCTGTATGGTCTTTTGCTGTTACTTCTGTAAATGACAAGCATATGTTCCACCAAGCTGAAGATATGTTAAATATTTTCGGTATCTGCATTGGTTTCCCCCATAAATGCATTCATCACACATAGTGGCTTCCTTCAGAACACAGTGAAGTTCTTTCATGCAGACTCTCTCAAGATTCCTAGTTCAAGCAATGAACATAATTAGAGGTATAGCTAGAAATTGGGTACATGAAAGTGACCAAGATAGTCTTCTACCCTGGTCTTGTCTTTAATGGTCTAGGGGTACGAGTGACTGTTACAGTATCATTTAGGAAACTTTCTCTGGTTTGCAATGAATGAGAGTGATTTAGAAGAGGTGGCCCCTTAGCTAAACTCACTGTCACTTGTTTGTATCATTAAATCAAAAAATGGTATTGACTTGAGACATACTATAATTTTAGAGGTGTTAAAATTGAAGAAAATGCTGCTTAAAATATGATATGTGAGATCGTTTGTCAGTCACTTTACCTACATGTGATCAGTCTATAACAAGGACAACATTTAGATGTGATGGCTGCTGCTAGTTGACCCTGTGGTTAATTAAATTCTCCACCTTCACCAAAACAGGTCCACTACCCCATTTCTTACTAGACTTTCAATGCCCTATACAAGGCGCCTCATTCTTGATAATAATCAACTCACAGAATTCCTGAGAGCTGGGGACAGGCTTAAACTCTAGCTCAGATCACTTACTTTTAAACACTTCCATGTCTTCCATAAATACAGACCAGGCTATTTTATTATCATAACTGGCAGGCAGAATGAGCTTAACCAATCACCTTCTAGTACACAGGTAGCTCTGCAGCATTCCTTTTTAGAATACCACATGCTGAAATTCAAATTATCACATTAGCTATCCAAACGCACCATTTGTTTTTAAATACTGGGATGTTTACTGAATTTTTCCCCTTTTCATCTTCTCACCCCATTTCACTGGTACATTGTCACTGCAATGACAAGTTTATTTATGTGCCTTAATATCTACATCTTATGGTCTTTTAAATATGTATTCATATGTCTGCATAACTGTTCTTACTCCCTGCCTCTCTCCCTCTCTCTGCCTCTCTGCTTGGAACCAAACTAGGGCCTTGCACATGTTACTCACATAACAGTACATCTGGTATATTCTAAAATACTAGTTATTGGGGAGTAGTTTCATGTCTTTTTTTTTTTATTATGATGCCATCTTGAATTTTGCCTTTATTCAGATTTGAACTATTTAAGTACTTCTAAACTCTTACCTTAAAACTCTAATCATACCCTGGAAATTGAGCATGCCTTCTGAAATCTACTGCCTTCAAAATAAATGTGGGAGTCTATACAAATAGAAGAACAGTAAAGTCTGACATCTAATGGCATTTCAGACACTGCTGTGTAAAATTCTAAAATATAGAGCCATTCATATTTCACACTTTTCATATGAACTCAGTTATGAATTTGGAATTCTTGATGACAAGATATCCTATGTGTTTTGGTAGATACACTGATTTGATTCACATGAAATTACTGATATCAAACCCCTTTTACCCAATAAAACCTGAAAAGTTTACATGACCTATTCTAATATTACAGATCAAACCAGCTTCTATAAATGATTTGTTTTGCTGGTGCTGTTTTTCCTTTGTTTGCGTTTGTTTGTTGGGACTTGGTTTGGTTTGGTTTAGTTTGATTTCCTGAAACAGGGTTTCTCTGGAGAACTACCCTAGCTGTTCCGGAACTTGATTGTAGACCAGTCTGGCCTCCAACTCACAGAGGTCTGCCTCCCTCTTGTCTTTCCTTTATTTTCTTTGGTAATATATCCTTCTGTATCTCCCAGTTAAGACTTTTAGTTCCCCCAAATCTATTTAGCTGCAGAGTTAATATTGCAAAGAAGCCTGATTCCTTAGTGAATCTCATGATGCATTCAGAACTTGCCAGTTCAAGGGTTTAGCTTGTTTTGAGATTTCTATTATTATAAAACAGTAGTGTCATTAAATGCATTTACTACCCAATAGACAGGCCACCATAGTCTCTCTTACTTTTCAGATGGAGAAAACAAAAAAACAAAAAAGAAAAAAGAAAAAGAAAAAAACAGAAGTACCAGGCACACATTTAATCCCAGCGCTTAGGAGGTAGACACAGGCTCTATGAGTTTGAGGCCAGCCTGGTCTCAAACAAGTTCCAGGACTACACTGAGAGACCCTGTCTTTAAGAAGGAAAAAAAAAACATAATGAAAACCAGCTACTTTTCTTTTTTAAATTAAATTATTTTATTTATTTACATTCCAGTCTTTAAACACCCCCCAGTCCCCCCTCCCACGGTTCCTTATCTCATTCCCCCTTCCCTGGGGCCTCAAGGCTCTGGAGGACTGGCTAAGGTGAGTCCTGAGAGTGTCTCACTTCCATGGTCTTTGGTATTCTCCAGAGGGTCCCCAGACCCTAATTTCTTTCTCAGCCTGTTTATCAGTTAGATAAAGGAAAGCTGATTGGTTTGACTTAATTTTATATCCTATCACTTTGCTGAAGTTGTTTATCAGGTTTAGGATTTCTGTGGTGGAATTTGGGGATGTGTGTGTGTGTGTGTATTCATATCATCTGCAAATAGTGATACTTTGACTGTTTTTAGTTCCAATTTGTATCACCTTGATATCCTTTTGTTATCTAATTGCTCTAGCTAGAACTTCTATTATGACATTGAATAGCTAGGGAGAGTATGGGCAACCTTGGCTAGTCTTGGATTGTAGTGAGATTGCTTCTAGTTTCTCTCCATTTGATTTGATATTGGCTGTTGATTTGCTATATGTTGTTTTTATTATGTTTAGCTATGTGCCTTAAATTCATGATCTCTCTGGGATTTTTAACATGAAGGGGTGTTGTATTTTGTCAAAGGCCTTTTCAGCATCTAATGAAATTATTATGTGGGTTTTTTTTCCTTGAAATTGTTTATATAGTATGTTACCTTGATAGATTTTCATATATTGAACCATCCCTGCATCCCTGGGATGACGCCTACTTGATCTTGATGAATGATCACTTTTATGTGTTCTTGGATTCTGTTTTCAAGAATTTTGAGTATTTTTCCATCTATGTTCATAAGCGAGATTGGTATGGAGATCTCTTTCTTTGTTGGGTCTTTGTGTGATTTAGGTATCTCTAATTGTGGCTTCATAGAATGAATTGGGTAGTGTTCCTTCTGCTTCTATTTTGTGGAATAGTTTGAGGAGTGTTAGTATTATTAGCTCTTCTTTGAAGGTCTAGTAGAATTCTGCAGTAGAACCATCTGTCCCTGGGCTTTTTTCCTTTTCTCTTCTCTTCTCTTCTCTTCTCTTCTCTTCTCTTCTCTTCTCATTATTTTCTTTTTCATTTCATTTTATTTTACTTTTTATTTTTGTTTTGATCCAGAGGTTTTTAATGACTGTTGAAAGTTTACCTGATCTTGATTTAACTTTGGTACATGCTATCTGCCTAGAAAATCATCCATTTCATCTTGATTTTCCAGTTTTATTGAGTATAGGCTTTTGTAGTAGGTTCTGATGATTTTTTTATTACCCCATGTTATGTTGGTATGTCTCCCTTTTAATTTCTGATTTTATTAATTTGGATACCGACTCTGTGCCCTTTAGTTAGTTTGGCTAGGGGTTTATTTTTCTTGTTGATATTCTCAACAAAACCAGCTCTTGGTTTTGTTGAATCTTGTGTCATTCTCGTTGTTTCTAACTGGTTGATTTCAGCTCTCATTTTGACTATTTCCTGGAGTGTACTCCTCTAAGGTGTGTTTGCTTCTTTCTGTTCTAGAGCTTTCAGGTATGCTGTTAAGTTGCTTGTATGGGATCTCTCCAATTTCTTTATGAAGACACTTAGTGCAATGAATTTTCCTCTTAACACTGCTCCTTTATTGTGTTTCATAAGTTTGAGTATGGTTTGTCTTCATTTTCATTGAATTCTATGAATTTATTTATTTATTTATTTATTTATTTATTCCCTGACAGAGGAATTGAATTCTATGAATTTATTTATTTATTCCCTGATCATTGAGCAGAGAGTTGTTCAGTTTCCATGAATATGTGGGCGTTCTGTTGCTTTTGTTGTTATTGAAGTTTAGCCTTATTCTGTGGTGATCTGATAAGATGCATGGAATCATTTTTATCTTCTTGTATCTGTTGCAGCATGTTTTATGTCTGATTATATGGTCAGTTTTGCAGAAGGTATTATGAGGTGCTGAGAAATACAATCTTTTGTTTTAGGGTGAAATGTTCTGTAGATGTGTTAAATCCATTTGGTTCATAACCTCTATTAGTTTCACTGTGTCTCTGTTTAGTTTCTGTTTCAATGACCTGTCCATTGGTGAACGTTGGGTGTTGAAGTCTTCCACTATTATTGTGTGAGGTTCAATGTCTGTTTTGAGCTTTAGTAAAGTTTCTTTTATCAATGTGGGTGTTTTTGCATTTGGAGCATAGATGTTCAAGAATGAGACTTGCTCTTGGTGTTTTTTTTCTTTGATAAATATAAAGTGTCCTTCCCCATCTCATTTCATAACTTCGGGTTGAAAATGGATATTAGAGTGGATTTTGGTTGAGAGTGAATATATTGGATATTAGAGTGGCAACTTCTGCTTGTTTCTTAGGATCATTTACTTGTAAAGCTTTTTGCCAGTCTTTACTTTGAGGTAGTGTCTGTCTTTGTCATTGAGGTGTGTTTCTCCCACCACCAACCTCCCCACCCCCGGGACAGGATTTCTTTGTGTATCCCTGGCTGTCCTGGAACTCACTCTGTAAACTAGGCTGGCCTTGAACTCAGAAATCCACCTGTCTCTGCCTCCCAAGTACTGGGATTAAAGGCATGCGCCACCCCTGCCTGGCTGAGGTGTGTTTCTTGTGTGCAGCAGAATGATGGATCTTGCTTATGTATTGGGAAACTGAGTTGATGTTGAGAGGTATTAAAGACAGATGATTGTTAGTTCCTGTTACTTTTGTTGCTGGAGGTGGTATGTGTTTATCATTCTCTTCTTTTGGGTTTATTGTGATCTGTTTAGTTTCTTGTGTTTTCTTGGGTGTAGTTACCCTCTTTGTGTTGGGGATTTTATTCCAGTATCCTCTGTAGGGTTGGATTAGTAGAAAGATATTGTGTAAATTTGTTTTTGTCATAGAATATCTTGGTTTCTCCGTCTATGTTAATTGAGAGTTTTGCTGGGTATAATATCCTGGGCTGGTATTTGTGTTCTCTTAAGGTCTAGATGACATCTGTCCAAGGCCTTCTGTCTTTTAGAGTCTCTGTAGAGAAGTCTGGTATAATTCTGATAGGTCTGCCTGTATATGTTACTTGGGCTTTTCTCCTTACAGCTTTTAATGTGCTTTCTTTGGTTTATGCACTTAGTGTTTTGATTATTATGTGACAGGAGGATTTTCTTCTCTGGTCCAGTCTATTTGACATTCTGTAGGCTTCTTGTTCATTTATGGCCATTGCTTTCTTTAGGTTAGGAAAGCTTTCTTCAATGATTTTGTTGAAGATATTTCCTATCTTTTTGAGCTGGCATTCTTCACCCTCTTCTATTCCTATTATTCTTAGGTTTGATTTGTTTTTTTCCATTGTGTCCTGAATCTCCTGGATATTTTGGGTTAGGAACTTTTTACACTTTGCATTTTCTTTGACTGACTTGTCAATATTTTCTATGGTGTCTTCTGTCCCTGATATTCTCTCTTCTATCTCTTGAATTCTGATGGTGATGCTTGTATCTATGACTCCTGATCTCTTTCCTAAGTTGTCCATCTCTAGGGTTGCCTCCCTTTGTATTTTTTTTATTGTTTGTCTTTCCATTTTTAGTTCTTGGACAATTTTGTTCAATTACTTTACCTGCTTGATTGTATTTTCTTTATTTCTTTAAGGAATTTGTTTCTTCTTTAAGAGCTTCTACCTATTTGTCTGTGTTTGCCTGTATTTCTTCAAGGGAGTTCTTTATATCCTCCTTAAAGGCCTCTATCATCTTGATGAGAAGAGATTTTAGGTCATTGTCTTGTTTTTCATGTGAGTTAGGGTAGCCAGGGCTTGCTGTCATGGGAGAACTGGGTTCTGATGGTACCAAATTGTATTGGGTTCTATCGTTTATGATCTTGCACTTGCCTCTGGTTGTCTGGTTCTCTCTGGTGTTAACTAGTCTTAATCTATAAGTCCTTATAGATTTAAAGAGTTTATTGTTATTTGGCTCTTTGTCTAAAAAAATGTGATATGTTAAATTTTTATTAATGCAAATGATAAAAATATCAAATATCATTACCCTAGTAATCATGCTCTTCTTCTGCCCATTTGTGTTTGTAATCACCTGATCTTTCTGCAGTGACAGAATGGCATTTATTTATTTAACAATTCCATAGTTTTGTTCCTAAGCTGCCACTTTTTACTTAAAGAAGATCTCTCAGTATTTAGTGATAACAAATAAATAAAAAAATGAAATTTAAATTACTTCTTTTGTACCACTCAGCTCTTTGCATGTGGTACTGCCAGTGATCACAATAACCTACTAAGTAGATGCTATTTTTCACTTTTACTGACATGAGATAGGTCAACTGAAGTTATTTTCTAGGTTATATTAAACCTATATTTATCCATAATTAAAACTTTCCAAAATCTTAAACCCCTTGTTCTTTCTCTGTGGCTTACTTTCCAGCTATTTAAAAGAAACTCTTAAATGTTTATGTATAGAACAAACATTGATTGCCTATCATATACCAAACACAGCCAGTGTATCTCTTTTAGATAATTTCAGACAATACCCTACCCCTTACAGAGAGAATAAAATGATATGCTTGTTGGAAATAGAAATTCTCTAAGAAGACAGTGTTTTTACTGAGACTTGAATGACAAATAGCCAACCATAGGAAATTCTGGAAGCAGGACATTCTACACCCATAAGAAAGCCTAAGGCTGGAACATCTTGCCACAGATAGTGATAGCTAGAGTAGATGAGAAGAAACAAGTGACAAAAGATGGAGTTGGAGACAGAGACAGGTTGAATTTCTGCAGAAGGACTTGATTAAGGCATGAGAACATTGCCTTCAGTGCAGTGGGAAGCTCTTTGGGGCTTATAGCTATTAGCAATAATTTTTGTAATCACCTGATCTTTCTGCAGTGGCAGAATGGTATTTATTTATTTAATAATTCCATGGTTTTGTTACTAAGCTTTTTAAAATATTAAATATACTTTTGTTTAAATATTTTGTCTGATACAGGATTTCCAAAAGATTGCTCTGAGGGCTAAGTGCAGCTCAAGGATAGAACACCTGTCTATAATAAAAGATGACTCTGATTCCTGGGCCCAACTGTATGCATTTCTGCTGTGGTAGCATTTTGGAAGCACACTACCAGCAAAAGCACACCTACTGTCCAACTCTTGGAAACACCCTATGCTTTTCATGTAGAAGTGAAGTGGTTCTCAAAGGCCTAGAAGAAAATACTAAAGCCTAAAAGTTGTCTATTAATGAAGGAGATGCTGACGAGCACCACAGCTGATGGCATGCTGCAACAGCATTTCCACCTGAGCATATTGGTTGCTGCTCTGCTAAACAGATGTGGGAACTTAAAGACAAAGAACACATGAGGGGCCAAACTTGTACATTCTAAGGGTGAGAACTAGGAGATGTTATCATAGACAAATTCTTTGGTGTGGAATCAGTGCCAGAGAACCTTGCACATTGATTGTAAGTACTCTGTAAGATCTTTTAGCCTTTTTCTTTTTAATTTTTTTAATGTATTTATTGGTGGGTACACATGGCACAACATGCATGTAGAGGTAAGAGGACCGCTTTGTGGAGTTGGCTCTCTTCTTCCAGCACATGGGTCCTAAGGGTCCATCTCTGGTCTGAAGGCTTGGTGACAAGCTCCTTTACCAAAGAAGCCATGCCACCTGGCCTAGTATTAGTTGTCTTTTGGTACATTTGAAATATGTCACCAGCTTTTTAAAATATTAAATATACTTTTATTTAAATATTATCTCTTAAACTTTGAATGTGCAAGTTAGATTTTTTTTTAGTGAAAAAAGAATCTCGTTTGGGTTTGCTTTAAATTACTATTTTAAAAGATACAGTAAAGACTTCTGGTGACGGTAGAAAATATTAATTCCTTTAAAAATATGTCTGTGCTGCTAGATTCACATTTGCTTTTCTGTGTTTTTGTGAACAACTGATCAAATTAGATTCGTCACTCTTGGCTTGTGGTGATTTGAAATTGAAATGGAATATATTAAAGCAGCCAGCCACACTGATTACATTGCAAGCCTCATTTAATTTCATACATTCACACATTACAGTGAAAGGCGGGTTTTTTTTTAATGCATGATTGTGGCTGTACCTTGAGCAACTCCAAAGGTCATCTGTAATGTGTGCATAATTTGTTAGTGTTATATATCTGATTTGTGGTAGGTGTTCCTCAGCCTGATTTGTACTGGTAGTAAATATGGCAAGCATAAAAAGTCAAGTCTGTAAGAAGTTCAGCCTGTCCCATTGGGTGGTATTGTCTTATTTTTCATCATTGGCCACTAGACCACACAAAATAGCTGTCATTTTTAAATAGAGAAAGTGCTGGTACTAAACCCCTGTAGCACAGGACTTAAATGAGCTATTCTTCCTAAGAGGGCAGGCTGGCCCAGGTGGAAGTTGTAAGCATATTAACTAGCATTCCTAACAGCACTGCTCACCTCTACTTGAGTACTTCTTGTTCCCCTTCCTTTTCTGTGCAGTGAGTTCTGCTAAGTTCATTGCCTTTGCCCCCAAAAGAGGACAAAGGATATAACCAAGTATCCCGCTGCAGGGTTTTCCTTGACTCAGCCTGGCTTAGCTTGACTTGGTCTTTTAAAGACATTGTCATAACTAGCTTAGGCTGCTCTAGGCGTGTTACTATGTAAGGCTGGCCTTGAACCCCTGTTCTTCTGTCTGCTTCCCAAGTGCTAGAATTACAAGTGTATCACCACACTTAGTTGTGGGCTGCACTTTTTATGATATGTAATGTTTTTAACTCTGTCTGTGGTTCAGGAACACAGGTTGTCTTCTTAGCCTCTATTGTCCAAAACTTAGTTGGCAAATGGTGGTTAATACTCTGCTCAGTGAGAAAGGGATAATAGACTTTCAAGGACTTTGAGTTGCTTTGAGAGTTCTGTTGCTGAGCTGCCTTTTGCTTTGGTTATGGTGGTGGAAACTTGTTCATTTCCTTCTACCATTGCTTGCAGTTTAGAGTTTGTTCAGAGACAAATAGATGTTTTTGTGGGATTTGAACACCAGTTTGCTTTCCATCAACTAGAAGCATCTAAAAGCATGTTTAAGAAAATGGTCAGTGACATTCCTGAACGGGGAAAATAAAACAGGAATATCTTACCTAACCTTTCTTCTCCTGATTAGAAATTACATTTAGGTTTTTTTTTTTTAAATTAATTGTAAGCCAATAATTTCTAGGAAAGTAATAGATATTTAGTAGTATAGAGAAAAGTTTTCTTTTTTTTCTTTTTTTTTACACTCCAGATTTTATTCCCTTTCCCGTCTATCCTCCGACTGTTCAACATCCCATACCTCCTCCCCAACCCACCTGACCTCTAAGCTCCCTGGGGCCTCCAGTCTCTTGAGGGTTAGGTGCATCTTTTCTCTGAATGAACCCAGACCC
>JADRCD010071442.1:0-17860 GCA_019843815.1 Montemys delectorum | reverse complement strand
CCACAAGAAACTTTAGAAGAAGGAAGACTAAAAGGTGGACATTTCATTCCTTCTTAAAAAGGGGAATCAAACACCCACAGAAGGAGTGGCAGAGATTAGCTATGGAGCAGAGACGGAAGGAAGGACAAGCATATAGCTATCTTCTAAGAGGCTCTGACAATACCTGACTAATACAGATGTAGAGGCTCACAGCCATTCATTGAACTGAGTACACGGTCCCCAATGAAGGAGTTAGAGAAAGGTTCTATGGAGCTGAAGGGTTTGCAGCCCCTTAGGACGAACAACAATTACTAACTAGTACCCTCAGAGCTCCCAGGGACCCAACCACCAATCAAGGACTATACAGGGTGGGATTGAATGTACTGGCAGCAGGTATATAGTAGAGGATTGCAAATTCGATCATCAATAGGAGTAAAGGACCTCGGCCTTGTGAAGGTTTTGTACCCCAGTGTAGGAGAATGCCAGGGCCAATAAGTGGGAGAGGGTGGGGTGACAGGCATTGGGAGGGGGGAGGCAAAAGGGTTTTGTTCTTGTTTTTGTTTGTTTGTTTGTTTGTTTGTTTGTTTTCGAGGGGAAAATGGGAAAGGGAAAATGTACATGTAAATAAAGAAAATACCTAATTAAAAAAAAAAAGAAAAGAAAATTCTCATCCATAGTTCATGGTAATTCAAAATGGCATGATGATGTTGGAAGAGTCTTAGTAGTTTTTATTAAAGAAAATTTACTCTTACTATATAATTCAGAACTCAGTCTTCTGTTTTGGTTGGTTGGTATTTGTGTGTTTGTTTTTAAGACAGAGTCTTAGCATGTAGCCTTCGTTGGCCTGGAACTCATTATGTAGAAGAGGCTGCCCTCAGACATCGAGGTCTGCCTGTCTCTGCCTGTAGCATGTAGCTTTTTTCTACCTTGCTTTAAAGCTACAGGTATACCATGCTACCAGCCCCACCTAGGCTAACTCAGATGAAAGACACACACACACACACACACACACACACACACACACACATACACACATACACACACATACACACATTAGCTTGTTTTCAACCTGCCCTCTTGGCTTAATTGCTGGGCATGTCTAATCTCCTGTGGTTAACATGCCCTTCTCAATACTCTTACCTCAGCACCCTAAATCTGCCCTCAGCTTTAGTTGTTCAGTTACATTTAGTCCCAGATCAACACCTTAAATCTGCCCTCAGATTTAGTTGCTACCCTAGGCTGATTCAGAGAAGTGGCCAATGGCCACTCCATCCTAGATCTCACATGGCTGGTGACTTTTTCTCCCTCCAAAGCATGTCAAAAACTCCCTTCCTTTCCCTGCATCTTCTTGCCTCCTCCTTCAGGGACCTGGAAGTCCTATCTCTTTCCTTCTGCCCATCCTCTGGAATCTTTATTGATAGATCAAGAACCAATTGGGGAAGAAGGCCTTAGTAGCAGAACCACCCCCCTGCATCTGCCTCCTAGGTTCTTGGATTAAAAGCATGAACCACCACACTTGGCTTAAGTGTCTGGATAATTATCCCAAAGCATTTAAATATTTACATCCACCAAAAAGACCGCACACTGATATTTGTCACTTTTATTCACATAATTCAAACTTGGAAGCAACCAAGACTTCTTTCAGGGAGTGAGTGGATAAGTAAAGGGGAGTATATCAAACAATGGAATATTATTCAGCACTAAAAAGATTATACACATTAAATAACAACTCTGCTGAGCACCAAGCCAGATACCAGGTGTACTAGCTGGTTTTGTGTGCCAACTTGACACAGGCTGGAGTTATCACAGAGAAGGGAGCTTCAGTTGGAGAAGTGCCTCCATGAGATCCAGCTGTAGGGCATTTTCTCAATTAGTGATCAAGGGGGTAGTGCCCCTTGTGGGTGGTGCCATCCCTGGGCTGGAAGTCTTGAGTTCTATAAGAGAGCAGGCTAAGCAAGCCAGGGAAAGCAAGCCAGTAAGGAACATCCCTCTGTGGCCTCTGCATCAGCTCCTGCTTCCTGACCTGCTTGAGTTCCAGTCCTGACTTCCTCTGGTGATCAACAGCAATGTGGAAGTAAGCTGAATAAACCCTTTCCTCCCCAACTTGTTTCTTGGTCATGATGTTTGTACAGGAATAGAAACCCTGACAAAGACAAATAGTAAACAGCAATGACTATGATACATGTTCTAAGGTATGGAAGATTACAGTTTAATTACTCTATTTTAATTTTTGAAGAACATGCTACTTAAGCTTAAACAGTACACCCCTCAAAAGGCATCTAATTAATAAGAAAAAGACTGAAAGTCTCAAAGCTAGTAATCCTAGAACTCAGGTAGGAGAGGCAGGAAGATCACAGGCTTGAAAATAGCTTAGCTAGTACAAAAGGACTCCGGCTTAAAACAAGAAAAGAGTAAAAATTCAATGAGTTATCAGGCCATGAAAAGACATGAAAAGATCTTCAATGAATATTATTCATTGAAAGGGAACCAATACAAACTACTACAAGCAATATTTTTCTAACTATATGACATTCTGAAAAAGCAAACCTACAAAGGCAATTCAAATTATCAGTGGTTTGTTTATGATGGGAAAAGAAGGACGAATAGATGCCACTCAGATGCAGGAGCCAGAAGCTAGTCTTTATCAATGGACATATGTCAATATGTGTTTGCCAAAACTTTGAATGAACACTGTGAGTAAGCCTTGTGGTAAACTTTGAAGTGCGACCATAGCAATGTGTGTATTCAGGTTTGTTGTTTGCAACCACCCTCACATTCTGCTAAGCTACATCAGCAGTCAGTATCACTGTGATACACAGTGGAACTCTGTACTTTCTGCCTAATTTTGCTGAATACCTAAGACTTATCCAAAAACTGAGCATTTGAAAAGTAAACATTTCCAGGAAACATCTTGAGCTCATATCTTACATGTAGGCTCGTATCTTACTCTATGCATATCTGCAGAGATTAACCAGTGAGGGACTCACTGCAGACTGATGCTACCAAGCCTTATTCCTGAGAACTTAAATTCTGACCAGACAGCAAAAGTCAGACCACATGGTAGATCAATTTCCAAAACTCCCTTTTTTTTTAATCTACAGCTTCTCTAAACAGTTATGGGGATCCTGAGCTGAGCACTGAGGCCTGAGAATAATCTAAGAATACCCTAGAACTGGACGTGTCATGGCGTACAAGGAGAGACCTGAAAGCAAATGGCTGTAGTAAGCATAAGTGGCTTAATGGGGTAAGTGTAAGAAGAAACCATAGAAGAAATGAAAACTGACATGGAAGATACTTCTGGCAACTACTCATTCAAGCAGCTCATCCACC
The DNA here is from genome assembly GCA_019843815.1 of Montemys delectorum. Taxonomy (NCBI): domain Eukaryota; kingdom Metazoa; phylum Chordata; class Mammalia; order Rodentia; family Muridae; genus Montemys; species Montemys delectorum. The sequence continues at coordinate 14,551 of JADRCD010071442.1, read as the reverse complement.
TTTCCTATGTACATTAGTTAACAACTCTGCTGGCCACTAAATCAGACACCAGACAAACGGTAGTGACCATGATACATATTCTGGGGTCAGGAAGACTGCAGTTTAAAAGCCTCTGTTTTAGTTACTGAGGAACATGCTACTTAAGGCCAAAACAGTCCAAAGGCATCTAGTTAATGAGAAAATAATAATAATAATAAAAATAAGAAAAATAAATTAAATTAAAAAAAATAATAAAAGTAATAATAATAATAAGTCCAGAGGCATCTAGTTAATGAGAAAAACATCAATTTTGTACGGTCACCCTATATACTATTTGCCATTCAGAGGGACATTGCTCTGACGCAGTGATTCTCAAGTGCAGGTGAACATTAGCACAGCATGGTAACCTTTCAGTGAGCAACAGTACCGGATTTTAACCTGGGCCAGTTAAGTTAGAATGGCTAAAGACTGGAAGTTGGCAATGGCATTTGGGGGAAAAAACTTCTCTTGGAGATTCTGGTGTAAAATGAGAACTGAAACTCTTACCCATTCTTTTTCCAAATTATGAAATGCAAGATTACAGATTTAATTCATTAATAAAGTAAAACCCATGGCCCACCCTTCAACTTACAAACCATAGCATTATCAATATCTTCCTACTACCTAATATAGTCTCCTTTGAATCATGTTCCCCAGTATAATAATTATCTGAACTTTTATGACAGTCACTCTCATCCATTTATCTCCTATGTATGTATAAAACATATAACCAACACTCCCAGAACAAGCTTGTTTCAAGTTTCATTAAAAAGCTACCATCAAGCTAGAGATGTAGTTAATTAGAGAGCTTGCTCAGCATACACGAAGTCCTGGATTTGATTCCCAGCAACACACACACACACACACACACACACACACACACACACACACAAACATACACACACACACCACTAGAGCTCTGCTGTTCAAAATGTTATCCATTGAATTCTTAGAAATGAAGAATCCCAGGCACCAACTCAGATCTACTAATGAGTACCTTTATTATAATAAATTCCACACACTAAGGATCAAGGAATATTATTCTAAAGACTTGATGCCTGGGGTTATCCAAATTGTGGCATGTAGGTACAGCTCCACAATGACTGCATAGGTGTTTCTAATATAAATATATATACATATATATATGTATATACATCAGAGAGAGATTATATGTATGTATATATACACACACACATATATATGTATATATATACATATATATATGTATATGTATACATATATATATATATATATATATATATATATATAGAGAGAGAGAGAGAGAGAGAGAGAGAGAGAGAGAGAGAGAGAGAGAGAATGGCCTTACTTGAAGAACCTTACATGTCTTCTTATATACAAGTGGATGGATTTTAAGGGTTAAAGCTGGAGTTAACTTTATAGAATGCCTACATGAAATGCATAAAGCCTAGGGTTTGATCACCAGTGCCACACACATCAGACATAGTAGCACACAAGTAACTTGGAAGGACCAGAGATTTAAGGTCATCCTTGATTACATATACAAAGTTTGAGGTCAGCCTGAGCTACATGAGATACCATCTTTTTTAAAAAGACATATATTAAAAGTAAGATAATGGAAAATAAATTACATAAATACTAAATTTTACAACACCAAAATATGTTTAGAACACTTTAAGTTTCATATACCCACTAGAGTATGTAAGAGTTCTTACTACATCATAACTTTCCTAACATTAATTATTGTGAGACTCCTTAATTTTTACCTATGTAATGGAGAATAGTTCCCAGACTTACTTGTTAAAGTTTGACCATTTTAACTAAGTATATACATTTATATTTTCTTCCCGTGGAATATCTATTCATTTATTTCTGAGTTTTTAAGCTGAGCTATTTAAATTGTGTTCTAAACAGTGTACTGTCTTTAATATTTATAGATATGTATATTTTCAATTACACACATTTTAAATCATGTCTGCTAATCTATAGCTTGCCTTTTTCCATTTTCATCATGGTGACAAACGATCAAGAAAAATTCTAACCTCTCCTGTCATAAATTGTCATTCCTATTTTAGTTAGTGATTTTATCTTTTTCAAGAGAGATTTTTTTTGCCCCAAGGTCTAAAATATATTCTCCCACATTTTCTTCTAGTGATGTTAAAGTTCTGCTTTCTTGTTAAAGTCCTTAATCCATCTGGAATTGATTTTGTGCTCTTTGTGCAGGAGGGATCTAATGTCATTTCTTTTGTGTGGAGAATCAATTGTCCCAGAACTATTATTGAATAGTCCCCCATCGCTTCCAGTTGATCTCAAAGCCTCTTGGGTCATGTATATTCATCAGTTTGTTCCTGGCTCTCTGTCTTGTTTCATTGGACAAATCATCTCTCCTAGCACCAATGCCACAGAGTTTTAATCACTACAACTTTATAATAAATCTTCATGTCTGGTAGGCCAAGGCTTCTGATTTTTTTTCTCTTTTAGTTGCCTGCCTATTTGGACCCTTAAACTTCCCTATAAATTATAAAATCAATGTGTCATGTTACACTCAAAATACTCTTCGGATTTTTATTAGAATTGCATTAAAAATCAATTTGGGGAGAATTGATATATTTCTCATATTGAGCCTTTTTTTCCTTATGAACACTGAGCATTAATGACTTTCAATAAAATTTTATAACTTTCTCCACAAAGTTTTTGCATGTGTTTGCATATACTGAAACCAACGTGTATTTTCTTTGGTTATGAAGTTTTAGTTTCTAGTTTTTATATATGACATACTGAAATTTAAATAAGTTTCTTGGCCCACCACTTAGATAAACCTTCTCATTATTTCTAATATTTTAAAGAAATTATAAGCAAGTCATTGTACCTAAAGTTTTCTTCTAGTTTCCAATTCATATTTGTTAGAGGATTCTAACTGTATTCAATGCATATCATATCATATATCATATCATATAATCTCTTTCTCAATTTTAGGAAGAGAACATCATGGATTTTAGCTCACGCATTAGTGACTTTTCCTATTGCTGTGATAAAACATTTGATAGTATTTCATGCTGAATCCTTGATATAGCTCCAGGACAGCAAAGTAATGCAAAAGACAGACAGATAGACACATAAAAAGAAAGTTGGATCAGGTAGCTGAGCTCTCAGGTGGAGAAGGCTCAATACCCCAGAGGCTCAGGGTTTACTACAGAGTATTTAACAGGGAGGTGGGGATTTTGCACACAGGTGAATAAGAGGCAGGGTTATTATACACAGCTAAACAAAGAGGCCAGATTTATGGTATACAGCTGGGTCAAGGAGACAAATGTAGGAGTTCTCTCCGTATGGGAATTGTCTTCGGGCAGTGAATATCTGGGGGTTGGGGAAAAAGCAACAGACATTTTCCACACACACTATCGATACCAACACCTGGGCCAGAAGGGAAGGCTTTCCATTTCCTTCTGGATTTGAGGCTACATTGACATGGCTGTGCCCGTTTCATCAACATACATATAAAATCCAGACTGTTAGAATAAGTGTCTATAATTTCAGCACGCTTGTGGAGAAGAAATGAGAGGCTAAGGCAGGCAAATCCCTGGAAGGTATTGAGCCCAATATTCTGATATGTACAGCAAAACACCTACAAAGAGACTTCATCTCAAGGTGGAAGGAAAAGACTGACACTTGATATACAGGCACTCTAGTTACACAAGAACTCTCTCTCTCTCTCTCTGTCTCTCTGTCTGTCTGTCTCTCTCTCTCTCTCATGAAGACACAAACACATACATACATACACAGAGATAAACTAGTTACACAAGTTACTTCACTCTAGTTACAAGAACACTCTCTCTCTATCTCTGTGTGTGTGTCCCTCTCCCTCCCCCTTGTCATGTGTGTGTGTGTGTGTGTGTGTGTGTGTGTGTGTGTGTGTGAGAGAGAGAGAGAGAGAGAGAGAGAGAGAGAGAGAGAGAGAGAGAAGATTGATTACACAGATTTGATTACAAGAACCCTAAGGTCCAAGAAACTCAATAAACCCCAAGAAAAAGAAACTTGAAGAAAATTTAGAGAAATCTGCTAATCGGTGAAGCTATGTGAAATATTTTATATAGAGGAGGAGAAGCTAACAATGATACTAGATCTTTAGATAGAAAAAAATAAAAGCAACAAGACAGTAAAGCACTGCCCTGAAAGTACTAAAAATCTAAAAACAGGCAAAAATAATCCCTCCCATCCCATCATTCCATACAAAGAACTACATTTTCCTAAAGCCCAAACTGTCAGGTGTTCTCATTCACTTCCCACTGCTGTAATAAAGACTATGACCAAAGCCTCCTGATAAGGAAACATTTATTTAGTCTTACAACTCCCAAACACAGCCCATCACTGAGAGAAGCCAAGGCAGGAACTGAAGGCAGAAACCTCGAACCAGGCACTGACAGGGAATCATGGGGAATGCTATTTGCTGGCTTGCTCATTCAGCTTCCACATTATGACTCAGGGCTCCTGCCCGTGTGGTCATCACCAATCAGAACTCCTCACAGACCTGCCCATGGGCTACTTTGATAGAAACACATGGACAACTGTGGCTCCCTCATCCCAGATGACTGCAGTTTCTGTCAAGTTGAGAAAAAAACTTATCAGCACACAAGGCATAAAAAAAAAGGATACTATTTCCAGCATAACTACTGTACAAAACTTGCTAAGTCCTCTAGACAGAAAGAGAACAATACCAGAAGAAGATAGGTCATACAAAGGCTAGAAGTATCACCAGCTTCAGTCACTGTGCTCAGAAACATAAAGCGTGTCTTCATGACTGAAATCTCTTTAAAGCAAAGTAGTGTAATATAGCCTAAGGATTTTAAAATGAGTTGGAGTTAGAATGTAGAACAACAATAATATACTAGCCAGAAATAAAGAATGTGAATATCCACTGTTGCAATATTCCTAAAGTATATGTAAATTGTATTGTGTTATTTGATGAGAGACCACATGAAATAGACACTATTACCTGCAAAGGGGGAATATATATATGTATATATACATTATACACACACACATATATATATAGTGTGTGTGTGTGTGTGTCTGTCTGTATACATGAATCAGATAGGATGACAAAATAGAAAACATAGTGCTTTTAAAATTGCAATTTAACCAAGAAAATAAAAAAGGAAAAAGAAACAGTAGAGACTAAATAAAAGGCAATCAGCACTTTAGTGGTTTTAAATTAAGTAATCACATGTGTGCTTATGATAAATTTAAATAATTAAATACCTTATCTAAAACACAGAGATTGACAAATGGGGGGGTCAATGAACTATCTTCAAGAAACTCTCTTCATACATAACTCACATCCGGACAAGAGGACAAGAGGACAAGAGGACAAGAGAACAAGAGGACAAGAAGACAAGAGGACCTGCATGGTATATGGACTGTATACTATTCTTAACAAAAGAAAGCTTGAATGTAATCATTGGAAAGTTAGCTCATGGCCAATTTCATTCAGCTAGAGCATCACAATGAATCATGCCACATAACTGAAGATCAGAGGCTTCTCGGCTCCTCTCCCTGTATGAGACAGCATTGTGCCACACCCAACAGAAAGTCAGAAAGCAATAAGGTACTGAAGGGGATGAGTCTAAAATGTGTGGGTTTTTTTTTTTTAACGTGTGTATGTTTTCCTTCCATTGTGCATTAATTAAATATTTTAATCATACTGTGTTTTAAACTTTCCTATTTTACACATGTGTACATTTATTCTTTATAAACTTTATTCTGTGGGGTATCTGCTCTGGTAAGTTTTTGTCAACTTGACACTATGTATAGTCGTATGGAAGAGGGAACCTCAACTGAGAAAATGTCTTCATCATATGGGCCGTACATCCCTAGATATATTGCTGCTGGGAATCCTTCAGCTATGCTGAGGTTGGGTATACAGACAGAATTCTTTCCATTGTAGGAAGCTTCCCTGAGCCTGGGAGGATATTTTTCCCGAATCCTGGGCTTACACTGCCCCTTGCTGCCTAACTGTGGATGATAATGTTATTTTGTTTAACTTTATTTTTTTGTTTTGTTTTGTTTTGCTTGTGCGAGTAGTCGATACTGCCTCTCGAGATGCTCGGAGCTGTACTGGTGCCCAGTAGTTTGCATGCATATACCTGATTTTTCCTTCTTCTGAAGCACCATGGTTGGCAGAATTCTTACACTGAGTGAACCTAGAGAAGCGGAATCTTAATCAGTTTGTGAATTTTTTTCTGGGGCATTTGTAGTTACTTCTCAACCCTGGCAATGTTTAAAGACATTAATTATAATAAAGGGTGGCACTGAAAACACTTGGCATACTGTGGAAATAGAAGTGTAGAAGATACTTGAGGCAAAATGGCACATACTTATAATCCAAGATCTAGGGAGACAGAGGCAAGGTGTTTGAGATGTTGGTAAATGCAGAAAGCTTCGAGGCCAGCATGATCTATGTAACAAGTCTCTATTTCATCAAATATAAATATAAATATGAAGTGAAAACATATATATACATATGTGAAAATAAAAGAAATGTATCATGACTGACCTCATTTTTGACAGTCTCATAAGATTTGTTGCCTAAGGCTAACACGTCCATCTCAGGAGATGGAGGCAGTACAGTCTGTGGTGTTTGAACAATGACAAAAACAAACAAAAACCACCAAATGACACCTTTATCAGGCCATCCCCTATTATTAGGCGGTGCATTATATGCTTATAAAATGAAAGGTTCTGGATGCTTGTATTTGATATTTAAAATATTTTAGTGAAACTCTCTGGTCTAATGACGCTGTTAACGATAGAAAGGAAAAAGAGCTTGACCCACAGTAATGAAATCCCTAGCTCAAGCTTGGTATAATAAGAGACAGTGTCTACATCCTCTATAAAAGAGCCCTATCCTATGGGAACAGAGCTGAAGTTTCTAAAAGCCAAACTCAGGGTTGTTCTTAGATGAATGGCAGCCCACATTAATTTTTGAACCTCACAGAATACAGACAGCATCCTTAGGAATCAACAAAATGAATAGTAAAAGTGCTTTTAGATTCCATCACAGTGGCTATCAAGAAAATAAACAGCAGTAAATGTGGTGTAAATTCAGGAAAAGAGAAACCTTTCCACACTGCTGGTGGGAATGTAAACTGACACAGATGCTAGACAAATCAGTATAGAAGCTCCTAAAATAATACTACCACATGGTCCAACTACAACATTTCTGGGGATACAGCAAAGGATTGTAAGTCAGCTCACTACACAGATTCTTTCATATCCATATTATGGGATTCACAATAGCCAAGGTATATCAAGCGTAACTGCTAATCAATGATAAATGGTTAAAGTGTGAATATATATATATATATATATATATATATATATATATGTTTTATTTAGCCATAAAAAGTAAACTATATCAGTTTCAGAGAATGTATGTAACTGGACATTGTCATGTAAAGGGAACTAAACCACACTTAGATGAATATTGCACGTTTTCCTATGCAGAAGAACACACACACACACACACACACACACACACAATGGAAACAGACATGGGTTAAGTAAGAGGATTGAAGCAATCTACGGTGAGAAGAATAAGAGAGGGTAATGGGAAGTAAGACAGACAAAACTATCGCATTTCTTCTCATATGCAAAATTTAGGCTTAAACACGCACATACATACACATATAATGTTTATGTATATATACAGAGTAGACCAAGTATGGACCAAGTGCCCAGTGAAGGTTTAACTAATGTATATCTTACTATGTTATTTTTTCCTTGTAGTTCTGGGATGTATAATTAAAACAGATACTTTGAGCTCTGGTGGAATCCCCACACTGCTTCCCTCACTGGTGGAGTGAGGGTTGTTACAGCAGGCAAGGCCAAGTGCAATCCCTAGTGATGATTATGTCAGGAAAGTGGGAAAGCAAAGAAGTTTTGCATCCCTGGAGGGATTTTGGGGACTGGTGCCACGTCAAGGCCTTGAAAGTGGGAAGGATAGTGAGGTCTACCACATGGCCATTCAACTCTGCTGTTGAAAAGTTGGAAACAAATGGGTTTTGAAAATGCAATAGGATATCATAAAGTCTTAAACAGGTGTCGATTCCAATTGCACCTGCCGTTCCAGATGTGATTTCAATGTTGGAACAAACTGACATCCACGCTGCCACCTGGCATACAGCTATTGAGGGAGAAAATGCTTTCGTTGCTGTATCTGTTACTGAAGACCAGCAGGGCTCGGTTGCTCTCAGGTGGTAATATAACTGCACAGTCTCATTTCAGGACTATATCACTTCTCATACCTTGGGACCCAATTTAGTCCACAGGGATTCTGATCAATGTGTATGGCTACAGGAAATCCATAGGTCCATCACATCAAAGGTGCTGGGAATACTGTGCTGACTAAACCTAGGGAGCTAGAAGTGGTAACTAGTGTAAACTGCATGCCAGAAGGTAGCATAAAAAATTAACAAAATTTGAAGAGTCTTCCACAGATTCAATGTTGTAGTGCATATCAACATAGCCCTAGACATCCAGGACACATGCAAAGTGGCCTTCTTTGTGACAAACAGGAAATGTATTATTCATCTGAGAGTGTCTCCTGTCCTTCACACAGCTACTAATTTTGGGTGCTTACAACTATCCAGGATGATATCCAAGATGCTGTAGCACTCGGACCAAACCATCTATTAGGTCCAATGGATATTAAAGAGTCTGTGCCAGATAAAAGTGTTCGATGGAACCTCTGTCTGGCCCTTACAAGTGCAATACAGAGTAGACCTTTAGGACTGAAGAGCAAATTCTTAGCATTACAAGAAGAAAACCTTTGGGTTGATATTGAGTCTTAATTGACCTTGGTCTGCCTAAAACTTGAGCTGCCCATTAACTGGGTGTTATCTGGCGCTGCAGGCTGGGCATATACAACATAAACAACAGCACTTGATCATCAGATGAACATACAAGACTGGCCCCAAATAAATCCTTAAGATAAAAAGTGATATGAAGCATTGCCATATTATTTCTAGCCACTCTACTGTATATTACCTTCTCTTTTCCAGTCTGCATCTATGGCATTGTATGGTATTTCCTACACTCGGAAGCGGGAGGAAGAGACAACTCATGCTTGGTGCACAGGTGGTTATGCAGAATGCTCAAGCATCATACAGAAATGGACAAGGGCAGCATTGCAGTGTCCCAGGAAGAGAGGAAAACTGCAGCCTCTCTCAGGGACACTGCAGAAAGACCAGAGTCAAGGATAGCCTTTTAGCAGTGTCTCCTGAGTGCTCTCTTTGCGTGAGAAGAGAGCAGGCACATGGTGACTATATACTAACCCACTGCCTCTGGCCAGTTGTTTGGCTGGATGTTGAGGCCTTTGAATGGAACAAGGTCAGAACATGGGATTGAGGATGTCTGAGAAGAAATAATGTAAAGTTTTGTTATAAAGAAAGTCACATTCTGGGAGAAAATATTAACAAGGCACTTGTATCAAAAAAAAATTAAGGCTTTAAAAATCCAATAATAATAAAGCAAATAACCTAATAATAAAATTGTTAAAATGTTTTTTAACACACTTCATTGACACCCATACACAGAGCAAATAAACACATTGTAAGATATTCAACAATATTATTAATTAGAGATATGCAAATAAAATAACTAGATTAAAGCTATACAACAATTAGAATATTTAAATTCCAAGAAGCCATGAAGAGGGGTTGGAAAGTCAGCTTAGCAGTTAGGAGTACTTGTTGCTCCTCTACAGGACCAGAATTTCCTTCCTAGCACCCACATCGAGCAGCTCACAACTGACTGTAACTTTGGATGTAGAATCTCTGAAGCCATCAGATAGCTTCTACTACTACCTGCACACAAAAATGTACACACAACACACACACATACACACACACACACACACACACATCTTAGCAAAAGTAAAATCGTTTTTAAAAGTTATAAGAAAAAAAATAAAAAGAATCCTGGATTATTTTCAAGCTTCTTGGGAAAATACGAAGACAGGCTATACGGTTTATCACACACCAGTCAAACAACCCAATCATTATTCTAGGAGCTAATTTTTATAAAGAAATGAAAATTGTTGTATCCAGACATTCTCACACTTACAGACACGCTAGATTCATTTGTGACGGCCCAAACTAGAAAACAATCATCACACACAGATAAAAGAAGCACATAATCTTGTCTGCTCGATGGAATACTACCTAGCTATAAAAACGCATAAGGTGTTGATCAAACAACACGGATGGATCTCAGAATAATAATTATGCCAAAGGAGAAATGCCAGTCACAAAGAAATTATATTATGTGTGGCTACATTTATATAAATTTCTGGAAAATACTTACTAAACTGACAGACAGCAAGATAGCAGATCTGTTGGTTATCTTCTTGAATTTTGTTCAGTGAGTATCTATGTGTGCGATACACCTGTGTCAAGATGTAGCAAACTTTGCACATTACGTATTTGAAATCTATCTGCCAATTGTACCTCAGTAAAGCCACTGAGATATTCAAACATAAGAAAGTCAGTGAATTCGAGAGATGCTTCTCATGTACGCCATGCCATTCAGATGCTCTCTGGGAAAGCCTCCTAGGCAGGATCATTGCTTTTACTTGAAATCATGAACAGTTACTGACTATCCTTTAATTGATTTTATCTGCTGAGATAATATAATGCTTCTCTGCTTACTGAAGCTCAGTGGTTCTCAACTTTCCTAATTTAATAAATACCCTTTAAAGGTCACCACAACACCCGTTGTAGTAACCCCAATCATAAAGCTATTTTGTTGTTACTTCCTAACTATAATTCTGCTATTGTTATGAATTGTAATGTAAATATCTGACATACAGGATAGCCCTCATGCAATCCCCATGAGGGAGTCAGTCGGCTCCCAAAGGGGTCGAGACCCACGGGTTGAGAACCATTACTTGTATCCACTACTCAGTGTGTGATTTTTTTATGAGACACCTGCAGGGTTTCACTTCGTGCCCACAGCTGTGGACTTGGTCAGCTTCTAACTCTAGGTTTCTCTGCACCCAAATCAGTGCAGTGTCTATACATTTCCTATCCTGTTCAGCTTTGATTTAAGTTTCTAACATGTTGCCAAGTTATGACGCATGTGCCTTCTAGCCTCTGAGTGTTTATATTCAGTTCGACAAATTTAGAGTGATCCATTCCATTTGAAATCAGTGGGGCAGGGTGACAGATAGGATACCTCGGTATTTCCTTGGCAGTAAACTTTCAAAATGTTATTCAGTTTCTTAATCAGTGGAGATCTATCCAATCACTCAAACGCTCCTTGGGTTTATTTTGTAGTTTTTATTTTTCTAATATTTTTCTCACTTTGAAGTGACTACCATGAAGTTGCATTATTAATCTCTTATATGTCTGTAATTATGTATCCTTTCTGGACTTAATGTTGTTTATTATTTTTTTCATCCAAAATAAATTTTCCTTAATTTTACAGCACTCGCCCTTTGGGCTTCTTGGTCTGCTTTAGATTCCTAATGCATCTTAAAGCTATAATTCTACGCTTTCATCACGATTTTAGAAAACTCTCTGTCAAATGCTTCTTAAATGTTTCCTTCTCCTCCATTTTCTCTATTAACAGGTGCTGGAGTCCTGAGTGCATTAGAATTTTCTCTCTATCCTCCATCTCTCTTAATATCTCCTTTAGTCACCCATCCTGCAGTTCTGTATGCTGCAGTCTAGCAATTTATTTCAACAAATGAGCTAGATCGATAATTCTCTCTGCAGCTATACACAATTAACTACTTTTACAATTTATTTAACCTGCTTATTGAGGATCTCACTTTTTCTCCATGGTCACACGACGATGGATGTCCCATTCCGTTCTATTTTGAATCTGTACAGCCATTCAGATACTCTGGTATTGCTAGGTCCTATTTGTGTGGTATTCTTTCTTTGGATCCCTTGCTTAGATCTTATATCAGACGGTGTCTGTGCCTTGTGTTCTGCATATGCTCCTCTGATCCTTGCTCATGGGAGCTTTCTGTGCCAAATACTTAATGGTCTTGGATTAACAGTATTTATTCCATCTTAAGGTTACCTTATTTTATAGACTCTAAATAAGATTATTTTCTTCCAGAAAAGGTTTGTGTCTATCATGCACAAGCTTCCACTAACCTAGAATTTCTTCAAGCTTCCCTCCAAGACTATAGCTCAAACTAGATGTCTAAAACTCAGTTGCTTTTTCTTCTAGGTACAACAAAGCTCTCCATCAAGATGTATCCTGCTAAGGACCTCTGTCCCTGTGGTCTCCCTTACCTTTCTCATCTGGTCACTGCCCACTACTCTTCAGTTTTACCTTGATCTCAACATTTGTCTCTGTGCTCTATATCAAGATTGGATTTACTTCAAGATTGGCTTACTACATACATCCTCTTATGAACCCAGAGCACCTAGCAGTCTGTGTAGCCAGATGTGGACGTTAATTGAGAACTGTGGTCTGTATGAAATTAAAAGAAACATTGAAAACTCCAGGAGCTATGAGCTTCCATTTTAGTAGCCTGACAATTGAAACACTATCTTTCACATAGCCTACAGGTAGGAAGGAAGGAAGGAACTGTCATGGATCAAAACTCATATGTAAATCTCCAAAGCTCATTTACCTCAGAATGAGGCTGTATTTGGAGACTGGTAATTATAGTTGAACATAGTCACGGTAGTGGGACTCAACATGCGAGTGTCTTTCTAAGAGAAGGTAGAGAAGGCAGGAATTCCCAAGCACAAGAAAGACCCAGTGAAGACCCAATGACAACTACCTTCAAGGAGAGATTCCCCAGAGAAAAGCCAACCATGTCAGCCGCTTGACTTGGAACTTCCACTGTCTTACGTTATAAGGACCAAATACTGTACTTAAAAGACTTTATCCTAATTTTCTCTTATGAGTCCTAGCAAGCTAAGGCAGATTGTAAAGAATTAAGTGGTCTTCTTATTCTCATAATGACGTGTTCCTCTTGCCTTCCTGGGAAACTTTATTCATCTCTCAAGGGCAGCAGCTCACAAGTCATATCTTCTAGGTAAATTCCCCTAATCTACCTCCTTTCCATATTTTGACATATTTCCATTATAGGTACTACACTGCATTCGTCTCTGTCTCTCATATTAAATGTGAATTCCTGAAGATACCTAGAGTCCACTTTTGAATTCTTTTTTTATTAGATATTGTCTTTATTTGCATGTCAAATGATTTCTCCTTTCCCAGTTTCCCCTCCAAAAAGAAAAGCAAGAAGAAACAAAAAACAAAAAACAACAAGAATAAACCCCTGTTCCCTCCCCCCTCCCCCTGCCTGCCACCCCACCCTCTCCCACTTATTGGCCCTGGCATTCCCCTACACTGGGGCACAGAACCTTCACAGGGCCAAGGGCCTCTCCTCCCATTGATGATCGACTTTGCAATCCTCTTCTATACACATGCTGCCAAAACAATCAGTCCCACCATGTATAGTCCTTGGTTGGTGGTTGAGTCCCTGGGAACTCTGAGGGTACTAGTTAGTTCATATTGTTGTTCGTCCTAAGGGGCTGCAAACCCTTCAGCTCCTTGGGTCCTTTCTCTAGCTCCTTCATTGGGGACCCTGTACTCAGTTCAATGGATGGTTGTGAGCCTCTACATCTGTATTAGTCAGGTATTGTCAGAGCCTTTCAGGAGATAGCTATATCAGGCTGGATTGTCCTTCCTTCAGTCTCTGCTCCATAGTTAGTCTCTGCGACTCCTTTTGTGAGTATTTTGTCCCCCCTTTTAAGAAGGAATGAAATGTCCACCTTTTGGTCTTCCTTCTTCTTGAGTTTCTTGTGGTTTGTGGAATACAGGAAGAACACTTTTGAATTCTTAGCGCCTATGCCCGTCCTTGTAGGATCTGTGGACTGCTCAGGATATCACACTCCTTGCTGCCCTCTGGTGGCCATCTGCTCTCCACACATTGAAAGCAGAGCGGGGACAACACCTGTGTTCTGTTGGCCTCTTTCAGGCAGTTGGCTTTACAGTAAACAAGGAGCTGCTTCCTTCTCGGCTGGTGTTAGCACACTCTCTTCCACTTTGTACATCATCTGCAACTTTCTCGTCATTAGCACTTATTTAGTAACTTTTCTATCAAACATTCACAATCTGCTTTATTAAAACATTGATGACTTCTATGCCTAGCTAGATCATACTCCTTATAAACCTAGACTCACCCAGGCACTAGGGTGCACATCTGCAATCCTTGTATTGTAGAGGTAGAGGCACCAGAATCATAAATGTGTGGGCTATCAAGTGGGCTTGAGACCTTTTAAAAGAGATTTAAAATGAATAATAATTTATTCATATCTCAGAAACCCATCATTTGACTGCACTCAAACTTAACCAGCAAAATCCCTTTTATCTTGGCTGGGTAGTGGTGGCACACGCCTTTAAATCCCAGCACTTGGGAAGCAGAGGCAGGCAGATTCTACAGAGTGAGTTCCAGGACAGCCAGGACTACACAGAGGAACCCTGTCTAAGGGGTGGCGCGAGGTGGGGGGGGGGGGACTCCTTT
>JADRCD010071438.1:0-12694 GCA_019843815.1 Montemys delectorum | reverse complement strand
AGTTCCATGGATTCTTAGGCTTGGTCTTTTGATCATGTCCTGGATTTCTGGGTTATTGTGATCATTTTTATCTGGATGTGTCCATATTCGTGCTTACCTGTAGTATTTCCTTGACATTGTACTCTTTCTTCTGCTTGGTTGAGCCCATTTAGTTGCTTGAGCTTTTCATTTCCAAAGTTTCTGGGTTTTTTTTTTCTACTTTAATATCAATTTCCTGGCTGACTCTTTCAAATATACTGCCTATTTTCTCATCCAGTCAGATTAATTTTTTTTCTGTGTTGCTGAATTTCTTCCTCTCTAGTCTTCCTTTTTGTTATTCTTCATTCTTTCTCTTACTTTTTCCTTACTAAGAACATGAACAAACATTTTTATAGTCCATAAAAATAGCTGTGTTTTAGCTACTGACCTGGAAGTCTAGCTGCCAGAGGGATATAAGAATCCAGACATGGAGCAGGGGGAAAATATAGAGGAGAGGGGATGAGCATTAATGCAAAACAACCCCCCCAAAAAGTCCTGATGGATAAGGAGTCAATTACACAGCCCAACAAATAGCCTGCCTCTACAAAGTGACTAGTTTGAGGTATACTTCAGTGTCTCTTCAATTAAATGGAACCTTATTTCTTAATCTGGATACACCTGGGATCTGGGATTGTGCTGGATCACAAAACAAAACAAAACAAAACAAACAAACAAACCCCAAAACCTGGTTTCTTATCCGAGCACCCTCGGAATTGTACTGAACACATCTATTGTGAGGAATATTCTTCTGGTGACTGAAAAGGGATGTGGAATAAAGAAAGGAGCAAACAGGTGACCTACAAGCATTGTTCAAAAGTAGTCTCTACTTAAGTGCAGATAGCGGTGGCTACCATAGCAATAGGGAAGTTTTAACTGCAGCATTAATTAAGCATTTTAGGTTAAAAGGGTTTTTATCTTGTGGCCTGGAAAAAACAGACATATTATTACTATACTGAATCCTTAACAAGAGGTTCTACTTAACATCAATATACATGGAAAGACAGCTTTTTATGAGTAGCAGTAATATGGATAATTGAGTTGTATGAATATGAAATGTGTACAGTAAATTAAGACTAATGTGCATTGGTGGAGAAAAACCTATTAGCATTCATTAGTTAGTCCTGTTTATGATTATTTGTTAACTGACAAAAAGCCTAAAGCTAAGGGCCTCTCATACAAGCCAGAAGAATGAGTCATTCAAGCCAATTTTCTGAAACTCAACTACAGTACTTTCCTTCAATTTCCCCTGCCAGTTCTTTGTTGTTGTTGTTCTTGGATTTTTTGAAACAGAGTCTCAGATAGCCAAGACTAACCTTGAACTCCCAATTCTTCGGCCTTCCCTTCACTAGTGTCATTACATGTGGCTTAGTAGATAATTTTTTAAGGCAGACAGTAGTATCTATGAAACAATAATGTTAATAACAAGGAAACAACAGTATAATCCCAATTAATTTGCTCCCCATTCAATATAATTAGGTTCTTTTATATTTTATGGTTGTCCATGTATTGGAAATGTGTGTGTGTGTGTGTGTGTGTGTGTGTGTGTGTGTGTGTGTGAGAGAGAGAGAGAGAGAGAGAGAGAGAGAGAGAGAGAGAGAATTGTCTAATCTTTTAATTTCTTAGAGGTTCATGTTCTTGAAGAAAAAAAAAAGAATTTTGAATTAGCAGCAATATATTTAATAAGTCTGCGATTTACCCAGAATTTCAATTTATTTCATAGGTCCTTAAAAATCCTGAACTGATATTTTTTTTCTTGGAACTCAGAAGATCCTGACAGTTCTCAAAAGCTGAGCAACCTAAAGCAGTATTCTAACGGGTGCGGACACAGGTTCAGAGGCTGTGATAAAAGACTGAGGGAAAGGTTAGAATGAAAGAAGCATAAACGTAGCCGCAGTAAAAGTCAGCCCTAGTGATCTCACTTAGCAGCTTCTGTCCCCTAAGAGTTGTATGATTGAATCATTCTTACTTCCCATATTCCCTAAAACACTTAATGTGGGTGGGCTGGATTTTTATTTAACCAGATCTCTCAGTGGGCATATAAACTTTAGACAATAATTCCCTTCTGGGGCTGGGAGCTGAGAGCTTTTTTAATTTGTGTATCTCTGCCACTTAGTGTGTTTATTGTTCTGTGCATACTAAAGTACATTAAGCGCTTGGGGAATAGGTTAATGATGGATGAGATGTCCCCATTACTCTAGATGGAATTAATACTCTAACAGGTGGAATTCACTTCTGTGCTAAGTAGAACATTATGTACAAAATTTACTAGAAAGCCAGGTCTTCTGGGCCCCTCTGCTTTGCTTTGCCTATCCTAGTGGCTCTTACTCCTAGTTTTGCTTTCAGAGTTCCCCAGCCTGAAAATTTCTTCTGCCAAGATTACCCTGCTCAGGGGGGTGGGGATAGGGTATGTTTAGATTGTGGTAGATTAGTAAACACATTCCTAGCTTTTGCCCAATGCCCATTGGCAAGTAGTATTCTAGGAATGTGTTGAAGAGATGGAGATAATGTACTTTGTACTTACTTCATATGTTTAGAATTAGGGATGCTGATTACAGAATTTTGAGCTGGAAGTCACCATTCAGGTTTGCACCAACCTCCTTATCACAATAATCAGAACTCATACTGAGTTGAGAGCTCAGAGCCCTCAAACAGGTGATGAAACAACCAGATGAGGTGGGTGCTTTTGCTCTCTACAGTTTGCATATAAGGCAATTTGATGCCAGTGTTAGGTAACCTTTTCAGGATCTCACAGCTAGAAAGTAATAGAGCCAGAATTCAAATACAAGTTTGTCAGATTTCAAAGCCTGTGTAAAAGTAGGAAAAGATTTGCCAACTTTCGATGGAGCTCTGATTTGTGTGCACATTTTGCAATGCCGTGAGGCTCCTTCAGCTACCATATGGACTTCCTTCTAAGCATCCCTTTCTTTTTCAGAAATACTATCTTCCCAGATTCATTCCTTTTGGGGGGGGTGAATTGCCTTACTTCTGCCTTGTCTCCTTTCTCAAGAGCCTTCAGTAACCTGTGATCAGCTCCTCAGCTCTTCTTGGAACTAAACGGAACTATTTCCTAATCCTACTTGTGGCTACAAGGTTGGAAGAAGTTAGGCCATAAAATTATGGGGCAGAAGTCCCCTCACCACCTGCTTTCTGTTTTGTTCTCTGCAACACAGATTGAAGATGGAGGCAAGGCAGCCTTGTCACAGAAGATGCGGACTGGCGATGAGCTGGTGAATATCAATGGTACTCCGTTGTATGGTTCCCGGCAAGAGGCCCTCATCCTTATCAAAGGCTCCTTCAGGATCCTCAAGCTGATTGTCAGGAGGTAAGGCGCAGGCACAAAGGCCATTATCATCAAGAAGACAGGTATCTCATCTGAGCAGAACTGTGCAGACAACTAAAGCAGAATGAACAAAGGGCCTTTGGTTCATATTTTGACACTGCTATACACTCATTGCATGCATTCGTGTAAATGCTTCTTCAGAACTCATTTGCTATTTTGAGGACTCAGTGACTCAAAACATGCAAAGTACTTCAACTCTGGGCTTCTAGAGGTCAGGCTTTTCCCTTTCAGTGGTTAGTTTCCTTTCTTTATTTTATATACATACCAAAGTTTCTACATCATTGTTATTATTAAAATGTGACTATTATAATATATCATGGTATGAATTATTTACAATATATTATTAGAGGAAAATGTAAATTTTCCATGATCTTTCTGTCTCCCTCTGGCTACTGCCGTTTTCCTCCTTTTGTTTTTAAGCAGTCTCAAAAGCAGAGTCTATCCTTCCTGCATGTATACCTTTTTTTGTTTAACCTTTCATTCACTTTATATCCTGGTTGTCTGAACTTGGCATCTGTAATTCAAGTGTAATGACTATCAAAGGCACAGAATGTTGTCAGAGCCAGTAGATTATTTTCAGTCCTTATCATATATGATATCAAAAGGACATTTGATACAGTTGGTCCACATTATGAAACTCCTTTATGAAATTCTGACTTTTTTTTTTATCACAGTCTGTTTATATCTTTGTGTCATACTTTTGTGGTTCCTATTTTATCTGGACTCCTTTATTACTTGACCATCACTTTGACTATGCTTTAAACATTGGGTTTTTGGCCATTCTACCTTTTCTAACTTCATCGTAATATAGAAATTATTTATGGAAAATTTCACCAGCTCCTTTTGTATCTATATGTGGATGATTCTCTCTCTTCTGTCCCAGACCATATAACCAGTTTCCTCTTGAACATTTACATTGAGATGTACCTGTAGCATTCCAAGTCCAGTATGCTGCTTCAAGTTTAACATATCACCATATTGTCCATAAAAGCTTCCTCTCTTGGTGACATCCCAGCAACCAAGCCAGAAGGAGACTAGCATCGGTTCTTTTATTGATTGTATATAATAGTAAATTTATCCAGTCTTTTTCCAAAAGAGAAAAGGTAGCAGTTTTGGGTTACACCAGGAGGATTATATAGCATCCTATTGGTTGACTGCATGATCTTCTGCTGACTTGCATTAAGTCATGCCTTTCCAGATATAGGCATCATGGTAAGTAGTGCTGCATACTACATAATAGCTACAACTATCACTGATTCCATCTTGTATGAAGGGTTGCTTTTTCTATCCTAGTGATGGAATCCAAGGCCTTGAGTATGCTGGTCAAGTCTTTTCCACTATGGGTTGGTTATGATTTATGTTTTAAGACTTCATGGAGGGACCACTTGACAAGGGTTCTTCCTTAGTGTGTGATAGCCTCATGGATGTTACTCCTTTGTTCTATCACATGGAAATATGGGTTCCTTGCATAGTGTTATTGTGAAGATTAAATGATATAAATTATACAGAATGCCTTTTGCATAATGGTTTTTCCCTTAAAAGTACTAACCAGATCTGAAAGTGCTTAGCTTCTGGGATCAAGGTGGTTTAGCCATAGATACATAATGCTCTGTCAGGGAATTTCAGTTCCCTTCTCTGAGGTACAAGAGAAGCATAATTGTGGTAGGCAAACACTGCTAGATGGGAAATGTATTAGAAGTGCAGTGTACACTGTACCCTAGTCTATAGAGTATGATTTGCTGGGAAAACAATTAGGGATGGCCAATATCTGAGCAGAAAACATGGATCTTGGTGAGATGCTGATTGTAGAGAGGCAAATGCACTATTGGAGTGTGAAAACCATTGAGAAGCTTGAGTTTACTCTCACAGATGAATGTGAAGATGCAGGGTTTTAACTGCTCACCTTGTCTTCATTCTCTCTACTAGCACTAGCTGCCACTACAAACCATCCCTTAGGAGTGGCTATAGTTATAAACTTGGAGATAGCAGGGACCTTGGGTTTTCATTGATGTGAAAGGCTCTCTGGCTTCCAGTCCCTACCTCCCTTTTCTACCTTTTCAAGCACCTCCACTTCAGCCCTTTCTGCTTGAGACATTCGATGCATAATTTATGAAGTGGTGCTGCCCTCTTGTGGAAAACTTAACCTTCCCTCTGGCCTGCTGTGGGCATGGTGTAGGAACCCAGACATCCTATTCTGTAGTCCCAATTTCCCTTCCAGTTTATGAAAGAGGTCTCCATTCTTCATAAATTAGTACATAACAGAAGTGCGATGTGCTTATACTTTATAAGTGTTCATCTTATTGACTTAGACATGAGTAACCATGACTTACATGCTTTAAGTAAATCACTGACAATGCTGGGCTTTAGATCTTGTCTTAAGTCCTTTGAATTCATGAGCATTCAAAGAGACTTTAGGAAAATGGCTTATTCTAAAAACCCAATCCAACCTGTGTCTGTCTGTCTGTCTGTCTGTCTGTCTGCCTGCCTGTCTATCTAAATATTTATCTATTGTGTGTATATGTGTGCAAGTTCAAGGCCTTGTATATGCTAGGCAAACATCTATCTCTGAGCCTCCTCTTTGTCTCACCTTCCTCCAATGTAAGTAATTTCAAGCCATGACATGTCTAACGTGCTCTAAACCTCTCTTGTTTTGTCTTAATTCAATCACTCTTGGTTTCTCACCTGTACTATTTTGAGCGCCTTCCCACTGGCTTCTCAGCATTCAGTTTCATCTCTTTCCAATCAATCCATGCTCTGAAAAGGCATCTTAGCAGGCCACTTTTCTACTTGACAAAAGTAAAAAAATAAGAACCATAATGCTGTGCTGTTTTCGAAAGATTTATTTTATATGGATAGACTATTTAACTACATTAAAGACATCATAATCATAAGCCATTTTGAGTATTTTGTTATTTAAGAATTTTATGCATTGTATTTTGATCATATTCATTTTCCTCCCTATCTATTCCCAGATCCAGTACCCCAATTCTATATCCACCTATCTTTGTACCTTCATGGGATTTAAAATAATTACCAATCCAATTAATGCTGCCTATATACTCTTGACTGTGTGGTCATCTACTGGACCATTTTGCTCTACCAGGGGCCATATTCTTTAAAGAATCTACCTTTTCCTCTCCTAGCAGCTATTGAGTACCTCCAGCTCCTCAGCTAGGGTTAGGACTGACTGACCATTTTGAACTAAAAATCATGATATTTAAATATATGAAGTAAACAATGTTAGCACTGTAAAAAGAACAATTATGAAAACATCTGTATTTATATAACTTAAGTTTGAAAACAAAGAATAACAAATGCAAACACTTGGAAGAGTTGAAAAACATGTCATTCATTTAAATTAATACAATTTAGAAATATTTTCTAGATAGTTTATTATTTTCAAGTATTCATGGAACATCTAAAAATGATTACATGTTATGCTGCAGAGAAAATATATGCAAATTTTTAGCAGCAGAAGTGACATTGGCTTTGTTTCTAATAATAATGTACAAATTTACAAATTTAAACAAATCTTTAAACAGTGTTAATAGATCAGAACGCATTTGCATGCAAATATCAGATGAGAGAAAAATAGCAAACTAATAAAAAATAATAAAGGTAGAAGCATGACTTGTCAAACTTTGAGATTAGTATTCAGAAGTAAATTTATAACATTAGATATTTTATTAAAAATGAAGAATACAATTACATATCTAAGGATCTAATATAATATTGATGCCAAGGGCTTGATTTTGGGGACTAGGAAAATGGATTCAATAGATAAGCATCTACCAAATTTAATCAAGTAAACATAGATGAATCATAAATAAAATTTAAATGATAAGTAATAAATAACATCATAGAAATAGTTTCTGGAATTAACTACAGATTACAATGACTATATTTTAGGAAATCTTGAAATCACAGAGAAATTTAACATATCTACTTCAGTTTTAAAAGCCAAAATTATTGAGAAGCTATGTAATAAAAGGACATGAAACAGCAGAAATGTTGAAAACAACACTAATACCCAAACAGAAATTTCCAGAAGTAATTGGGTTCACATACTTTGAATCAGTGAATACCTTCAAAGTTTTTGCAATAGGTTAGACTCTATTACAGCATTATAAGTCTCAAAGAGTTGCAGAATTATTCAGGTTATTTTTGAAGCCAGAATTACTTTGATACTAGAACCCAATGCACTGCTCCCACACAGGATCTCTAATTATTTTTGATACAAAGTACATAAATATGAACCTATGAAATATAATTTCAAACCATAGGATAATAGTTCAAGTGTCAAAAAGATAGGTTTTGAGAAAAGGTAAAATCTTGACTCACACAAACTTAGAAATGAACATATGTTGGACTTTATTTAACTCTAATGAGCAAACTGTCAGGTGATGGAATCAGTTTAAAGGCAAAGTAAAAGAAAAAGAAATTTAATTTAAAGATAACACTAGACTCCAATAACCAATTAAAAGCTACACAAAGAAAGACCTCCCAGTCACAGTATCAGCTATACATGTAAAACACTTGGCAGTGCCCTTAAAAAGAAATATGCCTGTCATATAAAGGACATATATGGATGACTTTTCAAAACAAAATTTCCACTGAAAATGTGCACAAATAATTTTGATTATGTGAATAGCCCAAAGACATTGCATAAAGTGGTAGTTAGAGAGCTGATGATACAGCTCCGTGGTAGAGCACTTGCCTAACATATGTGAAAGCCCAGGTTCAGTTTTCCATTCTCAGTACCACAAAGCAAAACAAAGAAAAGCTCAGTGGTAGAGTGCCTACTTAGCACAAGGCCGTTGACTCAGTGCCCAGTAGCAAAAATCAATAAACAAACAAAAAGCAAAGAAAATAAACCTAGAGGGCAAAGGAAGAAAAGAAGAATAATGGGCATATTATTGTGATAGGTTTTTGTTGTTGATGATGATGATTTGTTTTTTTTTGTTTTTGTTTTTGTTGTGTGTTGTTGTTTTTTCATTGTTTTGCTTTGTTTTGCCACACGTACTTGTGGTTGTGGGACTTGGGAAGAAGAGACAGGAGAATCAGGAGTTCAAGGACAGCCTTAAATACATAATGAAGTCAAGAACAGCCTAGGCAACATGACACCCTTTCTCACAAAACAAAGCAAAAGCCAAGAAATAATGGAATGAGCAGTATTTTCACCTGCACTGGTTTAGTTACTTCTCTACTCTGTTGGCATATTCTTTAATTTTTGAAATTCAAAGCAGCCTTTATTATTCTATTTTCCTTATAAGTGTTATCAGTTAACCTCCAGATCATGTGTACCATTTGTATGATGTACTTTTTGTATCTAATTCATGGCCATCTTTCTATCACAATTCAAGATGTTGTACTGTGAAATTCCACCGTTCTTTTAGATGGCCACATACTTTATAATCTTGGGTATTCATCTTAAGGAATACTTCCTTCTGCATCAACAACTTACTCTCCTGATTGTGCAATGGACCTTGTCAACCTCTTCCCTACCTCTTTTGAAACTCTTACCCAAGGTGGTCTTGAACTCATGATCATTCTGCCTCAGCCTTCAGTGTCCTGGTATTATAGGCATGCAGCATCATAGTTACCTCTTGTAAGCATTTAAGCCAACAATTATGTATTAAATGCCAGGCTTTTGCTTGAGTCTGAAAACTCAATCATGAAGAACATGGTTGTAGTCCCTGCTCTCATTGACCCCTGATACCTACAGTCTTTCTTGTTCAGGGTTCCTCAGTCAGTGAATAGAGAATATAATTTGTGACTATTATTTCAATTTTTCTAAGGAAGATGCATAGATCCATTAGAGAGAAATTAATTATATGATAGATGTTTTAGAACTGGTGCTCATTAGTGAGCATCACGTAGGAAGTTGTTACAAATGCATTTTATTCAATGCTATATTGGGTCTAATGAATCAAAACTCTTGGTTAGTGAGAGCTATTCCAGTTACATATTTTAATCACATTTCCAAATGAAAAGCTAACAGTTTGTGAAACACAGCCTTGAGGCATCAAGGTTCAATTCTCCAGAATCAGTAGAGAAAAACTAAATGTGACTCTGCAGTAACAACCTCTTCTCTATTCAGATTCAAATTAATACATTCAGAAGACCAATACAAATCAACACAAAAAAATCCAACAGGAAATTCAAATTCTGGCTTTCTAAGCTGCATATGAAACCTGTTGATGAAAGGCTGGTGCAAGGGAGGGTGCAGCACATGACCAGAATCTGGGCAGTGGAAAGGATAAATTTGAACTCTTCCTTTAGCCCTGTAGCCCACATCCCCAGTAGTAGTTGATAGCACCACCATCTACTCGGACGTTCTGATGAGAAACACAATAGTCCTTTAGTCATTGCTGTCTGCCACTGAATGCTCTATTTGCCCTTTAGACAGTCCCAGAGTCTTCGCTCTTTATATTCTCTGTGACTACCCCAGTCCAGTCCCTCCTTGTCTCTTCTCTGAACTATTTATTATCCTCCAGTTGTCTTAGATCTGTCTGCTAAGGTGCTAGTACAAAGATGAGTCCAGAATACTGATCCAATTATATCTATCCCCTGCCGAAAACTTCTCTGACCTTCCTTGTGCAGAGGGCAGTTAAGAAGAGTGAGCGATTTATCCCCATCTCTACTCACACTTGAACTTTGCCTAGCGTACTTTGTTGTTTATTTATTCTGGAGCAATGAAATTTCCAAGAATCTTGGATATCATGCTGATTATCAACTGTATGATTCTCGATTTTCTGTTTCTTACCAGAACTGGCCATTTTCAGGGTTTTTTTTTTTTTCTCCTAGATTCCTTCACATTAGCATTCCCAAGCTTGAAAGCAGAACCCTGCGGCAACCATTTCTAGGATACTTTTTCTGACACCTTTAGTTGATTCAAGTAGCCCTTCTCTGGCTCCTATAGAATTTTAGTCAGTATCGCAATGCATTGAAAGAAACTGCTAGTGTATTTTCCCCACAGGATTATACCCTGGGTTTGGTAAGCTAGTCTAATTTACCATCTGTCTAAAATAGCCTGCTAACTGAATATTTTAGTATTTATTTGTATTTTTCTTATTTTTATTCTTTGAATCTTTCATACATGTATATGATGTATCTTGATTATAACCACCCCTCACTTTTTTCCTCCAGCTGCCTGCCCAGGACCCTATTATCATATATCCCTTCCAATTGCATATTTCCTTCCTTCTTTTATTTTAACCCAGAGACTAATGGCACTTTCTGTGTGCACATAGGTATGAGATCATATATTAGGGGATGAGGAACCTACCAACCAGTCACCACACCTCCAGCCTCCTAAAGAAAAGTGACTCTCCATCTCCTAGCAGCCATTAAATGTCAGTATATCCTTTCAGCTTGGGGTGGAGCCTCCAGAGCTTCTTCCCTTTTCCTTACTGGCATTTTTAACTGGCTTGTTCATTTGAAGATCTTCTGCAGGGAACCACAGCTGCTCTGAGTTCATCTGTGCAATAGCCATATCATAGCCAGAGGCTAGCATTTCCCATCATATCTCCTCATCCTCTGACTCTTACATTTTTTTTCTGCCCCATCTTTTGCAATGTTTTCTAATCTTTGGGGGCAGAGACGTTGTTGATGTAGGCCTCCTGTCTATGGTTGAGCACGCATAGATTCTTTTTCCCAGCATTTCAACAGTAATGAGTCTCTACATTAAGTATGATCCACGTAATAAGAAGCTTCTCTGACCAAGGTTAGAAGCAGCACAAATCTGTGGATATAAACATAAATATTTAAAAGGCAGTTTACCATATAGAAAAATAACATCAGTATATTCTGCCCAAGGGCCTATGACTTCCCTGGACATGGGTCTTCATCCATATCCAAATGTATTTCACCCATTTATATATTACCAGGAATGAATTCCCTCCTGTGGAGCAGGTAAAAACCCCAATCATGAGAATCATTAGTTAGCCCTCATAAACAGACTTGTAGCTATAACGCCAGTGCATACATCTTGCCTAGCAGGTTAATATTGTAGCATACAGGGTCCAGAGCTGTATAAAATAATGTCTTTTCTCCCCCAGCAGTCTGCAAAACATCTTCCAAAACTACAAAAGCTGGCTAACAGAGAGCTTCCTTGTCAGTTCAAACACTGATTTTTTTGTGTCCTGCAGCGGAAGTGAATGATGCCTTCAGCAAATATGGTGTTACTATCTAGTTATAGTGGGTGACCTAAAGCTAATGGTAATAGCCTGTGTTGTTTGTGATGCCTCTGGGGCCCCTCTGACCAATAAATCATAAGCAAGTATAACTCATATGGTTCAAAAAATTTCTGACAGCTAGGCTACAAGAATCATGAAAGGTGAGGATAGTCGTTATTCATCGTTGTGTCTTTATCATGTAGTGCTAGTCATAGCCACTTCCCTGTAGCAGACTGTGTTCAAAAAAATTGCTTGAGTCTTTTCTATGTCCCTATAGCAGGGTGCAGAAAAAAATTCTTCAGTCTACCATGGTTTATAAAACTTAAATATAGGGTGAGGAGGACACATCTCTCCGAACACCAGGAGTAACTGGGACCAGCAGGACCCAGGCACAAATGAACTCTGTCAGATTAGTGGCATGGGTTCCTTCCAGTCTGTCTGGGCCAGTGCCCTGAGCAGACCTTGGGTGCAAACTCTGCAGCGAGTTCCATAATACCCAGAGAAAGCTCTATTCCCAGGAGCTCTAACAGGCCCGGGATCACAGGATCCCAGAATCACAAGATCACAGAGACAGCTTGACTCTGAGGAGTTCTGACACAACCAGGATCACAGGAAGGACAGGCTCCAGTCAGATTTAGCAAGGGCAGGTAGCACTAGAGATAACCAGATGGGGGGAGGCAAACATAAGAAAAAAAGCAACAGAAACCAAGGTTACTTGGCATTATCAGAACCCAATTCTCCCACCGTAGCAAGTCCTGGATACACCTCACACCGGAAAAGCAAGATTCAACAGATATAGAGTCACTTCTCATGATGATGATACAGGACTTTAAGTAGGACATAAGTAACTCCCAAAGAAATAAAGGAGAACACAGAAAAACAGGTAGAAACTCTTAAAGAGGAAACACAAAAATCCCTTAAAGAACTACAGGAAAACCCAATCCAACAGGTGAAGGAAATGAACAAAACCATCCAGGATCTCAAAATGGAAAGAGAAACAATAAAGAAATCACAAAGGGAGACAACCCTGGAGTTACAAAACCTAGGAAAGAGATCAGGAGTCATAGACACCAAGCATCACCAACAGAATACAAGAGATAGAAGAGAGAATCTCAGGGGCAGAAGATACCATAGAAAACATTGACACAACAGTCAAAGA
>JADRCD010071435.1:0-12440 GCA_019843815.1 Montemys delectorum | reverse complement strand
GAGAGAGAGAGAGAGAGAGAGAGAGAGAGAGAGAGAGAGACAACAATTCATGCAATTCATTGCTTAGGTTGAACCCAGAATTTTTCTTCTTTTGAGAGAGTTATGTATTCTTACTTGGAATTTTCCAAAATTGTTATCATACTACAGGAATAATAACTGAACCAAGTAGTTTTTTCAATAAATACAAGCTGCCTTCTTATTTATTAATCATTTTATGGGTTTACATTTCAAATGATATCTCCCTTCCTGGTTACCCTTCAACAAAGTCCCATTCAATCTCCCCTCTCCCCCTTCCACTTTACCTCTATTAGGGTGCTCCTCCACACACTCACCCACTCTCTCCTCAGAGACTTGAAGTTCTTGTCACACAAATTTATCACTTGCTTGGTTAGAGTGACACTAAAATATTTTATATTCTTTATGACTATCATGAAGGGTGTCTTTTCCGTGATTTGTCTCTAAGCCCATATATTCACTGAGTGGAGGAAGGCTACCAATGTGTTTGGGTTAATTTTATATCCAGCCACTTTGCTGAAGTTGTTTATTAGCTGTAAGAGTTCTCTGGTAGAATTTATGGGGTCACATATGTATACTATCATATAATCTACAAATAGTGATATCCTGAATTCTTCCTTTTTAATTTGTATCACTTTGATCTCCTTTGGTTATCTAGTTGCTCTGGCTAGAATTTCGAGTTCTATATTGAATAGATGGAAGGAGAGAGGGCAGCCTTGTCTTGTCCCTGAATTTTGTGGGATTGCTTCAAGTTTCTATCCATTTAGTTTGAGGTTGGCTATTGGTTTGCTATATATTGCTTTTATTATGTTTAGGTATGGACCTTGAATTCCTGATTTCTCCAATACTATTAACATGAAGTATCTAAGGAGGTGATCATGTGATTTTTTTCTTTGAGTTTGTTTATATAGTGAATTACATTGATGAATTTCCATATATTGAACCATCCCTGCATCTCTGGGACGCAGCCTACTTTATCAAGATGAATGATGGTTTTGATGTATTTTTGGATTCAGTTTGCAAGAATTTTATTGAGTATTTTCGCATTGATACTCATATGCGAGATTGGTCTGAAGTTCTCTTTTTTTGCTTGGGTCCTTGTGTTGTTTATGTATCAGAGTAATTGTGGCTTCATAGAATGAGTTAGATAGTGTTCGTTCTGTTTCTACTTTATGGAATAGTTTGAGGAGAATTGGTATCAGGCCTTCTTTGAAGGTTTGGTAGAATTCTGTACTAAATCCATCTGGCTCTGGGCTCATTTGGTTGAAAGGTTTTTAATGACTGTTTCTATTTCTTTGTGCAATATGGGCCTGATTAGATAGTTTGCCTGCTCTTGATTTAACTTTGGTACGTGGTATCCGTCTAGAAAACCATCCATTTCACCTAGATTTTCCAGTTTTATTGAGTATAGGCTTTTGTAGTAGGATCTGATGATTTTTTGAATTTCCTCCATTTCTGTTGTTATGCCCCCATTTCATTTCTGATTTTATTAATTTGGATATTGTCTCTGGGCCTTTTAAGTTAGTTTGGCTGGGGATTTATCTATTTTGTTAATATTCTCAAAGAACCAGCTTTTGGTTTTGTTGATTCTTTATATAGTCTGCTGTAATTCTGATAGGCCTGCCTTTATATGTTACTTTGCCCTTTTCCCTTGCAGCTTTTAACATTCTTTCTTTGTTCTGTGAATTTAGTGTTCTGATTATTATGTGATGATAAGATTTTTTCTGGAGCAATTTATTTGGTGTTCTGTAGGCTTCTTGTACATTTATGGCCATCTCTTTCTTTAGATTGGGGAAGGTTTTTTTTCCTGTGATTTTGTTGAAGATGATTTCGGGTCCTTTGAGCCAGGAATCTTTGCTCCCCTGTATCCTATTATTCTTAGATTTGGTCTTTTCATTGTGTCCTGGATTTCCTAGGTGTTTTGAGTTAGATTTTTATGTTTTGAATTTTCTTTGACAATTGTGTCAATCTCTCGAAGGTATCTTCTACACCTGAGATTCTCTCTTCTATCTCTTGTATTTTGTTGGTGTTGCTTACATCTGTAATTCCTCACCTGTTTTGTAGGTTTTCCATTTCCAGGTTTGTCTCCATTTGTGTCTTCTTTATTGTTTCTACTTCTACTTTTAGGTCTTGGACCACTTTATGCAATTCCTTCACCTGTTTGATTATGTTTTCTTGTATTTCTTTAAGGGATTTAGTTGTTTCCTCTTTAAGGCCTTCTACCTGTTTACCTGTGTTTTCCTGTATTTCTTTCAGTGAGTTATTTATAACATCCTTAAAGATTCTAGTATCTTCATGAGATAGGATTTTAGATCAGCTTGCTTATTTCCCCGTATGTTGGTGTATCCAGAGCTAGCTGTGGTGGAAGAACTGTGTTCTGATGATGCCAACGTATATTGGCTTCTGTTGCTTATGGTCTTGTGCTTGCCTCTCACTGTCTGGTTATCTATGTGGCTTGCTGGTGTGGGTGTCTCTGTCTGAAGCCTGCCTCTAGTGTCCCTGGGTTGCTTCAGGTCTCCTGGTAGGCCAGTGGCTCTGGCTGTAGCAGACCTCTTGTAGGCCCTTCATCCTCTGGGGTTTTCAGAGGGGCATTTACACTGGTGACCTGTTGCCCCGGCTGCAGTGTCTCTTTTGCAAGGCCTTCTGGGAGGCCTTCAGACTGTGGGGTCTTCAGAGAAGCAGTAAGGTTGTTGCTCTGTATGTAGCTGTTCTTTAGGGAGGCCTTCGGACTGTGGTGTCTGTTGCCCAGTTGCCTGGCATGCAGTGGAACTCCTGGGATCACTTCAGGCTGTGGTGACTTCAGGGGAGCAGTCAAGCTGGCTACCTGTCCTGGTACAGGACGCTGGCCAGAAGGGGAGTGGAATTGGGTAAGGGGTGTTGTGGTGTTGATAGGTCCCAAGTTTACTCGGCTCCCTGCTGCTGTAGGCCTTCAGGAGGGTCCCTTACCAAGTTGCCTTGTGTGCAGCAGAACTCCTGGTATGCCTTCAGGCTGTGGTGTCTTCAGGGAGGCAGACAAGGTAGCAATCTGCCCTAGTAGAAGGTAGTGGCTGTAAGATGGGCTTTTCTTTTATCAACCAAATAAATAATAAATCAAATACATTCTGGGAGAAAAACAAAACAAGACCTACAATTTTCTTTTTCTTTTTTTTTATTTGCTGTTCAAAGATTTTTATTAAAATAATCTAAATATCCTGGATCTTCACTCCTAGTTTGCTGTGCATTATCTGTTTATCTGTACTTGGGGAGGAAATAGGGAGGTTTCAAGATTCAGATATCCTTAATTTATATTTGAGATCATGCCATTTGCCCTAATTATGTAAAAAGAAATTGCAAGAAGTGTAAATATATCGGGACACAGGCATGGAGAGGCAGTAAATACTATTTTAAACTATTACCTATACACTGACGCTCCTAAAGCACAAGGGTATATTTTTATACCACTCTTTTCACAACACTGTGCACTGCATATAGTCAGACAAGATCTTTCCTCTTTTTTTTTTTAGCAGTCATCCCTTCTCTATGTGTTATGAATATCAGAAACCAAATTTAAAAATACCTTACTTTTATTTTATCTGTACTCTATGATGCATTTTTTAGATATATACCAACAAATTAATAGAATCAGTAGCTGCATTTTTTTTTCTAAGTGAAAACTGGGCAGCAGAGTATGTAGAAATCAGTGCATGGATGGGGAAGAAAAAAGACAGCTTATCACTAAGTAATGTGCCAGTGTTTCTCTTTTCCGATGTTTTGTGTCAAACAGTAAAGATATATGACAATTCCATGCAAATAAGTGCATCTAAATTATTTTTGTTAGATTGTGAGAGGACTTGCTTGGTCAGGACAGGAGTTGGCTTTCTGTTATACTGCTGCGTTATCTACATGTGCTGAAATGTTTTTCTAAGCACTTGTAACTAAATTCTTACAGCCAGTTTTTATTCCCAACAGCTGTTTTTATTTTATCTCTTTGGCCCAAACTTTTCATAATTCAAATTTGGGTATTTAGTGTCTTTTATTTCACAAGTCTCCAACTTTGTTTTGGAATACTGGAGTCAGAGCGTCAGGACCTCAGACACAAAACCAATCTCCTTAGACTTCAGAAACCAATTGCATCCAAGAGCAATCTTTTTCTGACCAGTTTGCTTTCAGTTCCACTTGGTAAGGAACATTTATCAGGTGCCTGACATTTTCTATATAAAACATCACAGCTTGCTCGGTGTTATGTGGACTCAATTTCACATTAACTTCAAATGTTGGTAACATGTGGATGTTAACTGCTCTAGACATCCAGGTGCTGAAGCCTCAGTATAACCTGCTCCTCTTAGGGTAAATTACAGAGATCTTCTGAGTTGCTAAGTGGCATATTCTTCCAGTTTATTAGAATCATAGACTTTCAGGTAATGTTCATGCACCTTAGATAGTTTCCATATCACTCATATAAACTATTGTAAGTGCCTCTTACTCATGTTTACTATAACGCTATATGTTGAGAGGACCTATATTAACTTGGGAACACATAAAGGCAAGAAAAAAGCATGTTAATACTATCCCAAAGAGGGAAGTTAGTTTTAAAATACTGTAATATGAACCACAATAGTCCCCCAGTTTCAGTCATTCCTCAGTTTTGGGTGATCACCTTCCACAGCAAAGAATAGGTACAATTGGCCCACATTCAGAGTCTGAGCAGCAGAAAAGTCTGTGTTGCACAAATGCACCTAGAAACCAAGCTCAAAGCATTTTAAAGGCAAGCAACAAGGCACCCAATCCAGTGATCCAGTGCTGACAGCAGAGTGGGAGTAGAGAAAACATGCATGTGATATTTACTGACTTCATTCAGCTCTCAGTCTCTTCCTCAAAAATGCAAGTTCAAGTCTTAGGAACTGTCTACATAGGACTACTGAACAGCACAAATACCAGTAACTCTCATGCTCTGTTTCCCTGACCTCAGGACACTCACACCAGTTCTCACTGGGATGGAAGCTACCCTCTGAACACAGTTGTTCTCATGGTGGGAAATTAGTCAGCTGGAGTGGAACAACAGCGATGTTTGACTCAGATACTATCTGTTCTTAAGACCCAAACATGGCTTCGATCACTCCAGTTGAATAGATTACTACTACAAATCATGAATCCAAAACAGGTTAGGAAACATTCAAAAAAAAAAAAAACTATGAATTCTTTGTCTTATATTATTTAAGAAAACATTTTTACAAACTAGTGGCCTAATATGAAATTTGCAGAGAAAAAGCTAGTAAAAAGGGAAATCCATCTAAATGTCATAATTCAAAGTTTTAAATGAGTCTAAAATAAATTAGCCAAAGTGACTGGGAAGCTGATGCATTCAAGTGGAAGGTGTGTATGCCTAGCTGGCGGGTGCTACTCACATTACATCTGCAGGATGAAAGACAACATATCTGCCTCTTGTGTTGACTCCTTCAATAACAAGGGTTTGCTGACTAGAAGACACTGTTGATCTTCTCATTTGCATGCTGCAACACTACCACACTTTGACTGTAGACAGCTGTGAAAGTTCAAACTAGTGAAAGCACGAATTTATAGCATCCATCTAGAGAGGATAGTAGATGAAACGTGTATACACACAAATCTGTAGATGTACTCTTGGAGAAGGATCAGAAACCTAATGTTACTCATCTTGCCTGTCTTTTCTATTACTTTATGAGATAGAGATGGAGAACAGCACCCACTACATCACAGCAGCAAGGCTATGCTGTACTATGTTCTTGGGTAGACATACGTTGCCAACAGAACTTCATAGGCAAGAAAACAGTAGAGACCTAAGGGCTCGATGTGTTAATTGTTCCTGTCTAAAGGAAATGCAGGGACAAAAAAAATGGAGCACAGACTGAAGGAAAGGCCATCTAAAGACTGTCCCACCTTGGGATCCATTTCATCTGCAAGCACCAAACCCCAACACTATTGCTGATGCCAAGATATGATTGCAGACAGAAGCCTGGGATGGCTGTCCTCTGAGAGGCTCTGTCAGCACCTGACAAAAACAGATGCAGACACTCACAGCCAACCACTGGACTTAGCTCAGGGACCTCAATGGAAGAGTTAAGGGAAGGACTGAAGGGGATTGCAACCCCATAGGAAGAACAGCAGTGTCAACTAACCAGACCCCTCAGAGTTCCCAGGGCCTAAACCACCAACGGGTTGGTCCATAGCTCCTGCTACATATGTAGCAGAGGACAGCCTTATCTGGCATCAGTTGGGAAGGGAGGTGCTTGGTCCTATGGAGGCTTGATGCTCCAGACAAGAGGCATGCTAAAAGTGTGAAGTGGAAGTGGCTAGCTGGTTGGGGGAAGCACCCTCTTAGAGGCAAAAAAGAGGGGAAAGGGGCTGAGGAGATTTGTGGAGGGGAGCCCACCAGGAAGGAGGATGACATTTAAATGTAAATAAAATAATTAATAAAAAAGCATGAAATACTGGCAATGGATGCAAAGAAATTTAATTTCTCCTTCTTTACTTTTAGGAATATAAAATGGAATACCAATTTAGGTTATTATTGCATAAAGCTTTAAATGAGAAATTACCATTCTACCCAGTTTCACTCATGGGTACCAATGCAAGCAAAGTAAGAAGTTGGGTTCAGACAGAATTCTGGTACATGAATGTTCTTGTCAGCTTTACACATCATAGCCCCAAATGAAATGAGTTCATCTATCCTCTCATAGGTAAGTTGCTTAACAGTATTTCCCACCATGAAATGCCACTTGCACTAAAAAGAATCAAACTACTACACTTATTCGAGT
Source organism: Montemys delectorum (assembly GCA_019843815.1). NCBI lineage: Eukaryota > Metazoa > Chordata > Mammalia > Rodentia > Muridae > Montemys > Montemys delectorum. Next base: position 5,652 of record JADRCD010071435.1, on the reverse strand, counting down.
AACAACTCGAATGCATCAGCAGGAAGTAATAAAGTACACAAGAAGTTGATTTCAAATTAAGATCTAATATGAACTCCACTTATGACATTTTAAAGTCAATAGTAGATTACAAATAGAAAATAGATGAGTAACTACAATTGGCATGTATTACATGACAGAATAAATAAAAAGGAGAAAAGAAAAAAGATGACTGAGATTCAGGGTTTGGGAGGCATGCAGATGTGATTGTAAACGAGCATCAATGGCAAATTTCAGATGATGAAACTGTTTTGTGCCTTTTTTATTACTCTTAATTAAATTTGTTGTCAGAATATGTAATACACACCAATCATTGTCACTCCAATCCTGTTAGCATCCTTTTGTCTACAATCCTTATCTCACATTGCTGCCTATTCATTTTGTTGTGTGACTCACTGAGATTAACCAGAGCTACATGTGTCACTAAAGGTTTGAAGCTGTCTGTTGGAGCCTAGTGGATTAGTAGTGCATACAACTAAAGTCAGTGGTTCTCTTTTGTTTCAGAATCTACCAATAGCCAATAGTTCAGCCAATAAAGGGTAGGGTTCTTTAAGTCTTTGCCCTTTCCTTGACTTAAAGTTGACAGTGAAGGTCTTAAACAAATTCTGTGTGATAGATAGAGTTATTAGTTAATAATTGGTTTTAAACATCTTTTATCATTTATACATTTATTAAGTGGGATAGAAATTGCTACAGAGGTAGCTTATATATGTTAGAAGATGTCTATAGGAGTCATTTTGTCCTTCCATCATATAGATATGGGGATCAGACTCAGAGATCATACATGTTGCATTTCTCATCAGCCCTGAGCTGTATTTTGAGTGTTTTGTTTCATATTCAAATATTCATATGAATTCAAGTTATATAGATTAAGCTGAAGTAAAACTAGGAAATGTGAAGAAAATCGTTGGATTGTATCAATTTTAAAATGTCTATAAACTGGTTGTGATATTATTCTATAGTTTTGAAAACAAACATGCTTGTGCGTGCGTGCGCATGTACACAAACACACACACACACACACACACACACACACATACACACACCTCCTGTTGGGAGAAACTACATCAGATATATATAGAATTTTTTTTTCGAGACAGGGTTTCTCTGTGTAGCCTTGGCTGTCCTGGAACTCACTCTGTAGACCAGGCTGCCCTCAAACGCAGAAATCCACCTGCCTCTGCCTCACAAGTGCTGGGATTAAAGGCGTGCGCCACCACTGCCCAGCATATGTAGAACTTTAACAACTATAAGAAATTTTAAATTTTTTTTAAAATTTAAAATTTGTCTTTAAAAAACTTCTTTTATTGGATATTTTCTTTATTTACATTTCAAATGTTATACCCTTTCCCAGTTTCCCTCCCTCCAGGAAACACTCTACCACATCCTCCCTCTCCCTGCTTCTGTGAGTGTGTTCCTCCACCCACTCACCCACTCCTACCTTCCCACCCTTAGTTCCCCTGTACTGGGGCATCTCTAGAGCCTTCATAGGACCAAAGGCCTCTCCTTCCATTGGTGCATGACAAAGCCATCCTCTGCTACATATGCCTCTGGAGCCATGTGTACTCCTTTGTTGATGGCTTAGTCCCTGGGAGTTCTGGTTGGTTGATATTGTTGTTCTTCCTATGGGGTTTCAAACCCCCTCAACTCCTTTTATCAAGATAAAACAGGTGGAAGGAGCATTTGTCTAGCGTGCATCATGGATTTGTAGTAAGGAAAAAAAATTCACTTGAATCCTTTAAGTAAAAAATTAGAATGGACACTGAAAGTATTTTTTCTATATGAAATCTGTAGTATGTAAAGGTTCTAAAAAGACTTCATTGCCATTCTGTACCTGCAGTCACTGTATATGTCTCAAAGGAGTGAAGAAACATGTTCTCTGTAACTCTCCACAGAAAAGGAGAAGACAATGTTAAAAAAAAAAAATGTATGTTCAATGCTCTAGGACCATGATTGGTAGTCAACATCTTACCTTCTCTGGCCCAGTATTAACAGTTGCTTGCTTTCCTCATCATAATCATTGTTATATTGATCAGTCAAGTAAAAAAAAAAAATAACCAATAGGAAACCCCCAAAGCTCCCAGGGACTAAACCACCAACCAAAGAGTACAAACAGGGGGGTTGAGCCCATGGCTCCAGCTGTATATGTAGCAGAGGATTGACTTACCTGGCATCACTGGGAGGGGAGGCCTTCGGTCCTGTGGAAGCTTGATCCAGGATAGGGGAATTCTAGGCCACTGAGAAAGGAGTGGGTGGGCAGGTGGAGGAGCACCCTCATAGAGGTAGGGGGAGGTAGAAGGAGATAAGGGGCTTGTGGAGGAGAAACTGGGAAGATAACATTTGAAATGTAAATAAATAAAATAAACAATAAAAAATAAAAGGTGAATTTTTACAGTTTTGTCTGCCTGCTGTTGTGAATTTGGGACCCAACCACCAATCAAGGACTATACAGGGTGGGACTGAATGTTCTGGCAGCATGTGTATAGTAGAGGACTGCAAATTTGATCATCAATAGGAGGAAAGGACCTCGGCCTTGTGAAGGTTCTGTGCCCCAGTGTAGGGGAATGCCAGGGCCAATAAGTGGGAGAGGGTAAGGTGGCAGGCATGGGGAGGGGGGAGGCAAAAGGAGTTTGTTCTTGTTGTTTTTGTTTGTTTGTTTGTTTTTTGGAGGGGAACCTGGGAAAGGGAAAATTTACATGTAAATAAAGAAAATATCTAAAAAAAAGAAAAAGAAAGTAGGAAAGTATGCATAAAGTATCATGTTTGTGTGTGCACGTATGTCATGTGCATATGTTTGCACCCATGTGTGCCATAGACTCATGTATGTCCCATACCCTGTTATTAGGGGAAAACATTAAGAGTGGTTCTGGTCATTGAAGAACATAATATATAGCAGCCATCTCTCAGTATCCTGCAAGCATTTGGGTCTCTATACTGCATGGAGCAGAGCTTTCCATACTAAAGTGTAACCTGTTGCTGCAAATAACAATGGGCTAAGAAAGGAGCATCACTAGAGCCCAGAAATTTGACACTTTTAATATGGTCATCACTGTGGATATGCCTTTCAGAGCAAACCACCACCGACTAACTAACTAATAAATAAATAGATAAATAAATAAATAAATAAATAAATAAATAAATAAGTGACACAATATGCAGAATAACAATTTAAAAAACAGCGTTGAGAGATCCCTTTGTCAGATGAGGTGATTGTGGGATGAAGGAAATGTTCACTCCCATGGGATCCTGTGTATGCTGTCCTCCTAGGACAATTAAGAACAGAAACAGTCATTTATTTTATTCAGAAACTTATTTTAGAAAGCAAGCAAGTGAACCACTTGGTGGCAGTAAAATATAATCTTGAAATTTGAGTACATTCTCCATATTGTTATATTTTGTTAGAAAAATATAACTAGATTCACTAGGACAAGAAACAAAAGAATGGCTCACACTGGCATGACAGTGTCTCAGACCCTGATATCTAATCACGTAAATGTTTCTGCTTTTAATTTTTTTTTCTGAATATGGACTATGTTTCATTCTCAGTGTTCTTCAGTGATTATAGATGAAAATGAATATGGAGTAAACTATGCTATTTTCTGTCAGGAAAATTGATCCCTATGCCACAACTGGGATCGATCTGATCTGACTTCAATAAACATAATTTTTACCTCTTCCCTCCTAGCTCTTTTAAAAATATCCTCTTTAGTCCTATGTATTTGTGTTCAAGCAAACTAAAATTCTTTGTCTTCCTAAATAAATTCCTTGGTAATTTGACTCTCTTTAAAAATAACGTATGTCCTCCATGGAGGAACTTTGTCTCTCTTTTTAAAAATGCATTTCCTCCATGGAATTGAGCTGAACTAATGATTTCTCCATGAAGTTTTCTCCATGAAGATGTGTTCTCCCAGTACTAGAAGGTGTTGTGCAAATTAACAAAGGAGAAAGGCCCAGTACTAGAAGGTGTTGTGCAAATTAACAAAGGAGAAAGGCCCAGTACTAGAAGGTGTTGTGCAAATTAACAAGGGAGAAAGGCCATCAATTGCCCTCCTCAGCTGTAAAGCCTACAAACTACCACAAAGGTAGGCCTAGGAAGTCATCACCAATAGCAAAATATTTTGGGAGTAAGCAACAGCCATTTAATTGGACTTTAATTGGAATTCTCATCAAGAGAGAATTCATTCCTGATACTGTTAGCTTAGCCAACTACCAGTGTCTGGAAAGGACATAGGCCCTTCAGAAAAACCAGCTACTGCCCCTTTCTTAAATCAATATAATACCCCAATATATTATAAATACTCACCCTTATACTTACAGATAAATGAAGCTCTCACCCCTCATCAAAGAAGTTGTTTCTGCCAAATACATGCAGACTACAACAAAGACCAATAAATGATCAAAATGCAAAGAATAAGACTGTGGGGTGTCCCACTTAAACTGAAACATAGAATCACAACCCTTACACATAAAGCTTAAGGCAAGTCATGCTAAAGGGGACAAAAAAATTGTAAGAGTCAGAGGCTCGGGGTGCTCCTTACTAGATAGTGGTCCCTAGATATGACAGGGACACTACAAACATAAAATTTCAGTGCTATTATTGTCTAAACAAGACCTGCATAATGGCAACACCAGCTGACATGCTAACATACATGGAGGAAATTTCACAACGTCCATCTCTAGATGAAGAACTACAGGTAATCAATTGCCACTGAGTCAGAAAACCAAAGTTCTCTAGGAAAAAGTCCCTTGATAGTTTATCCATCCCAAATGTTTAGCCTGACACACATGTCCAAATGAGAAGTACTAAATGGAATGTGTGAAATATATAATTAAAGAAGAGGTCATAAATTTAAAAGGGAATAAAAATGAAGTGTGGAGTGTGAGTAAAAAATTCTTAGGGAAATGGATGGATCTGGAGACTATCATCCTGAGTGAGGTAACCCAATCACAAAAGAACACACATGTGGTATGCACTCTCTGATAAGTGGATATTAGCCCAGAAGATCGGAATACAAAAAGTACAATCCACAAACCACAAGAAACTCAAGAAGAAGGAAGACCAAAGTGTGGATACTTCGTTTCGTCTTAAAAGGGGGAACAAAATACCCATGGAAGGAGTTGCAGAGACAAACTATGGAGCAGAGAATGAAGGAAGGACAATCAAGAAACTGTTCCACCTGGGAATCCTTCCCATATTCAATCATCAAATCCAGATACTATTGTGGATGCCAGCAAGTGCTTGCTGACAGGAGCAAGCTGATATAGCTGTCTCCTGAGAGGCTCTGACAGTACCCGACTAATACAGAAGTAGATGCTCACAGCCGTCCATTGGACTGAGTACAGAGTCCCCAATGAAGGAGCTAGAGAAAGGACCCAAGGAGATGAAGGGTTTGCAGCCCCTTAGAAGGAACAACAATATGAACTAACTAGTATCCTCAGAGCTCCCAGGGACTAAAACACCAACCAAAGAGTATACATGGTGGGACTCATGGCTCCAGCTATATATGTAGCAGAGGATAGCCAAGTCAGTAATCAATGGGAGGAGAGGCCCTTGCTCCTGTGAAGGCTCTATGCCCCAGTGTAAGGGAATGCTAGGGCCAGTAAGCAAGAGGGGCTGGGGTGGTGAGCAGGGGG
>JADRCD010071434.1:0-17870 GCA_019843815.1 Montemys delectorum | reverse complement strand
GTATTCTGTTGGTGATGCTTGCATCTATGACTCCTGACCTCTTTCCTAGGTTTCTATCTCCAGAGTTGTCTCCCTTTGTGATTTCTTTATTGTTTTTACTTCCATTTTTAGATCTTGGATGGTTTTGTTCAATTCCTTCACCTGTTTGGTTGTGTTTTCCTGTAATTCTTTAAGGGATTTTTGTGTTTCCCCTTTAAGGGCTTGTACCTGTCTACCTGTGTTCTCCTGTATTTCTTTAAGGGAGTTATTTATATCCTTCTTAAAATCTTCTATCAGCATCATGAGATACGATTTAAATCTGAATCTTACTTTTCCAGCACATTGGGGTATCCAGGACTTGCTCTGGTGGGAAAATTGGGTTCTGATGATGCCAAGTAACCTTAGTTTCTGTTGCTTATGTTCTTTTGCTTGCCACCTGCCATCTGGTTGTCTCTAGTGCTACTTGCCCTGGCTCAATCTGACTGGAGCCTGTCCTTCCTATGATCCTGGTTGTGTTAGAACTCCTCAGAGTCAAACTGTCTCTGGGATCCTGTGATTCTGGGATCCTGTGATCCTGGGCCTGTTAGAGCGCCCAGGAGTGGAGCTTCCTGTGGCTGCAAAATTTGTGTCCAAGGTCTGCTTAAGACACTGGTCCAGACAGACTGGAAGGAACCCGTGCCACTCTTCTGGTGGAGTTCTTGCATGCCTGAGTCCCACTGGTCTCAGTTACTCCCAGTGTGGGGACAGATATTGTGTCCTCCTCACCTCTGATCCTCTGATCATGGGCATGTTAGAGTGCCTGGGAGTCTGAATATATCTTTAAAAACCATATTTCCAAATCGGATCAGAGGCTTGAATTTGTTTGGGGATAAAAATCAGGTAATAACATAAAATATGTACTCACTAAAGACCCTTATACTAATGATATATAAAGTACAATCAAAATTCAACAGTAAAACAAAAGGCGGTCATAAAATGGCAAGTAATATCAACAGATACTTCATCCCAAAGTGATATGGGAATTAAATAAGCACAGGAATAAATGTTTGATGGCAGTATCCACTTGAAGAATACAAATTCAAGCCATGATGAGCTAGCACACATACCTATTAAAACAGATGACATATAAAATATGATACTAAAAACTGACAAAGATGTGAAGGAAACTGGATTGCTCATATATTGCTGAAGCGTTGGGAGGGTGGAGGACTAGTACAGACTCTGGAAAGGTTTCCTCAGTTTCCTAAAGTCAAACTCACATTTATCATACACATATTCATATCATATCATATTCATGTCACATAAAAACTGATCATTGTTACTCATAGCAAATTTATTTATAATATTCAAATGCTGGAAGTAATTTAAATCTCCTTTAGTGAGCATCAGTTATGTGATCTCTAGCATGGCCACAGAGTAGACTATGACTCAGCAGCAAAGCAGAGGGAATTACTGAAGTGACAATGGCCTGGTTAGACTTCAGTGGCAGTATACTTAAGAAAAACGTATCTCAAAAAGTGGTGTAGTCTATGATTCTATTCATATTACATTTTTAGTAATGGCAAAAGCAACAAATTAGGGTTTTCAATGAAACAAGGAAGAAAGTCAGGAACAAATCTAAAGAGTCAGCATGGGGGTGTTATTTTGTGGTGATGGATACAGCCTCTGTGCATTGTATGTGTGTGTGTGTGTGTGTGTGTGTGTGTGTGTGTGTGTGTGTGTAGGAAGTTGGTCAAATCTACAAGTGTAAAAAACTATTCAGACATATGTAAATGCATATAAGATGACAACTGAATCAGTTCTTTATGAATTTTCTGGGCTTTGATATTGTACAACAGCTCTATACAAAATTGTCATTGGGAGAATATAGGGTGCAGGCAACACAAGATATTTTGTACATTTTGCATGTTTTGATATAATTACTTCAAAGTTAAAAGGCATATGCATGTCAAGGTTGTGGATACCATAATTTAATCATCTTTGGCAGGTTTGGCAGAAGTATTATGAACCCTATTTAATAATAACCAAGATTTGCTGGGCCACTGGGACAAGCATTTTACATTCACTGCCTTGCATTCAGAAGAAGTCGATAGCATTTTTGCCATTGTGAGTTTCTAGATCAGAAACTGGAAATGCAGAGACATTGGATAGCTTGCCTTAGACTAAAAAGCTGTAAATGGCAGGACAGAGTCTTGAACTTAGGGATTTTTCTGACTACAAAGCTTGTGACCCTATGCAAAAGACCATCAGAGGCTTGGGCAGTCAGGAGGCTAATTGAAGCAACACCTGCCGGTTGTATAGCTGTGCTTGAAATACAGCCAGCGTGCCTCCAATAGCATGCTTTTAGTGTTATCATCTTCCAGATAATGAGTTTTTAGTCATGGTCTTCGCTTTAGCATTGAAAGACATCTGGTCCCTAAATTTATGACAATGTCTCAAACCTTTATCTATGTAATCATAAAGCTACCTACCTCATAGAGTCACTGTGAATGTAAGCTAAAATTAAGGGTGATGATGTATGTGCAAAGCTCTCTGTAAACAGTAAGCTCCCTGCATGCTAGCAACAGTGCGGTTTATTCCATTACTTTCCCACTAGATTGGCAGCTAAAAAGCTTTTTGCTTCTCAGCCATGCCACGATCTACAAGCTCATCACCCAGCTCACTCGCTGTGTGTTTCTATGGCATCAATCACCATAGTTTCTAGCTTCTCTGACAGAAATATTAGGTGAAAGGCAGTTTAACAGAAGGAATCTGCGAATTGGATTCAAAGAACTCCATCCTTTCCACTTCAAATCAGTGTTTAGTTGAGCAGCCAGAAGCAGGTCACAATCTCACCATGACCCCATTAATGGTCACTACTTCCCCATCTCATTTTTAAAACTTTAATAAAGCTATGCACTCTGGGTTAGTTTTCTGACGTTATCAATAACTTATCGATCTTTCCGACACCATTTTGTCTTCAAAAATAAAATTTCACAGTTATTTCCCTACAGCAGGATTGGCAAGCTGTGACCTATGGGCCATCTGTTTTTGTGTGACCCATATGCTGAGTTGATTTTATGTTTCTTGATGCTTGAAAAAAATTCCTTAAAAATCATGACATGTAAACATTATATTAAATTCGCATTTCAGTGTCCAACAGCCAAGCTTTTCATTGGAACACAGCAACTGTCCTTGTTCATGAAGAATCAAGTGGTAGTAAAGGTTAAAATACTTGCTATTTGGCCCTGTACAGATAAAACTTGTCAAGCCAAGCTCCACACGATAAAAGCATCAGTAATCAGTAATAGGCAGCTCTACTCAACCTATAGTTAGCTACTAACCATCCACCCCGCTCATTCTCTTCCCCTCTTTGCCTTCTCTAGATTTTGAAAACACACTGATATCCCCCAGTGCACAGCAAGGAGAACAAGGTCTAATTTCTGTTTCGTATTTTTATCCCACGGGGTGCCTAGTGCAGGGGTTTATTCATAACAGAGTAAATAGACAAATAATGAGTGTTTTTTAAAACAACAGAGATACATCAAATTTCCATAGCAACTGGGTTTCCTGACTGCAGCTTCACTGTGCAGATTCCTCTCTTTATATCCAGCCCAGTCCGTTAAATGTGAAGATGCCACAGGTAAAGATGATCTTTAAACTAGGTAGCAGATAGAGCCACAAATTACATTTCTGTTTAGATGTCTGTTGTTTTTACACTTGAAATACGGATCTTTCCAAATGAATCATAAAACCTACAGACCATCAAAGAAAAAGCTGATAGATTTGACTAGATAATAAAGAAGAATCTCAGCATGGCAAGAAACTCCCAGACAAAGAACATGACAACTGATTACATGGGTCGGAGAGACCAAGAGAGGATTAATATCAGATAAAGAATAAACTGCCCCCAAATTAATTGTGATTACAAATCAGTAAGAATAAGACCAACATGTCAGAGGAAAAAAAAAAAGGTGAAGATGAGCAAGCAGGTTACAGGAGAACAAATACAAATGGCTGCCGAAAGGTTAAAGAGGAGCTCAGCCTCGGCATACTAAGAAATGCCAATTCCAAAGCCTCCGAATCCCACACTGATCTGTGATATTGACCAAGCTGGACAGCATGCTTTATTGGCGTTAGTTTGGGGCAACAAGCCACTCTTACCATTGCTGGTAGAAGCATTATAATTTCCTCTGTATGAGTAAAAATGTGCCTGCCTTTTGATCTAACCCTTCTAGACATGGGTTCCACAGAGGTGCACATTCATGTGTAAAATGATCTATACCCAAGTTTAGTTGTTGGGGTACTTAACAATTTTTACTATTTATTATTTGTACAAGATAATGAGCTTTCATCTGACATTTTCATACAATTGTATAATTTATTTCCCTCTTTTCTCACTTCCAAACCTAGATCCATTGTAGTATAGTTTTGTGCCAGTAAAATTTAGAAAAAAAGGTAAAATATAAATTAGAGAAATATGTTATATCCAACATCCAATACTAGGTTATTTTACGTTGTAACAAGGAAGTGGTTCACATTGTGGAAACAGGGAAAAGAGGTTAAAAAGTCTATGTATATCCTTTTGTTCATTATTAATTTGTGTCATTGTGATGAGGGTTTGGAGGGAGGAAAAGTAAGAGAGAAATATTATTAAACTATATTCTCAGAAATATAAATAAATATTACCTGTTAATAAAAACAGAAAAAAATAAGAAAATTAACTTACTTTTAAAAGTGTGCATTCATTCATTTCTTGTGTTATGCTGGTGGATACACACTTTGTTATCTTACCCACCCCCACTATGGCTCTGTTGTACATTTCTTGTGTGTGTTTCCAGTAGTTGAACAAAATCTAAAATAAGGATATCTTAATTCAGGTAAGACTGTAATCGATTGAATAAAATTTGACTGAGTCTCAGACTTTGCCTTAAAAAGCAAGATTTATTTAAAGATAAACATATTTAATTTAGTAGCAGGCAATGAACATAGGCAAAAATTCTCACTTATGTGGAATCATTATTTTTGGCAGTAGAAGCATAAATAGGAGCATAATTCAAATTTCTAATTTATTCTCCTATGCCAAATGCATCAGATAGAGGTTAGTCATTACACATATTTATAACAAGTGATATTTTCCTCTTATTTTCTGTACTGTGTTCTGTTCAGTTTAAGATTGCTCATGAGAGAGAGAAACAAAAGGTCCCTGTGTCTCCCAGTTACTGAGGGGTTACCGTCTCTTTCAAAGCAGTCTTTCTCCTCAAATAGCAAATGAAATCTGGGCCCTTAATGACTCCTCTATAAGCTAATCAACATTTAAAAACCCTTTCTTCCCAGAGTGTATTCTTTCTAAAGATGAAAACTAAAGTACACATGAGTATTAATGAAACTCTTACAACAGTAATTAATTTTCCTTGTATCAAACATCAGGTCTGCTCTCCCTTGTAATAGAAACATCTACCAGCCAAATAATGTTGCACATGAAGAATAGACAATGTTTTCCAACCACATTATGGTACCCATATGGTCTCACTGCCTGTTTGTCATGTTGTCCCCCTTATCAGCTTGTGTGTGTTAAAAACCTAGATTGGATGGTGTAGTGTTTTTTACTCTTTAACCTCTCTTGTCTTTGCTTCCACAAACATTGGCAAAGAAAATGTGCACAGTCAGTTGTTGAATGAGTTAATGAATAAGCATCCCTCCCTGCTGTTTTCTGTCACAGTTTTAAAAGCAGGAGTATTGATATTCCCCTCCCCCTGCCCAGCTCTAGTACCCCACCTTGTTTTCCCCATTTTCCCTTTTCATAGTGTCCAGCTATCCCAGTCTCTAGTGCCCTTACCCCCATCCATGTGTGTAAATGCACATAATGATAGTTGTTATAGAACAGGGAGGGCTGTGGAGGAGTAGACATGTTCTGAAGACAGAGCTTGTACATGAAATTCTCAAAAACTAAAAATAATAAACAAAGAAATTCTTTAAAAAAAAAAACACTTCTAAGCAGGAGTATTTAATGCATAGGTTTAAGGATAAAAGTGGCAGAAAGCCTCAATATTGCCTTACAGACTCGGATGAACTCCCCTGTAAGTCATATGGTCATAGCTACTGACATAGGAAAAGAATCAGGACTCACTGAAGCTCACTGACAATGAACCAACAATCATGAGGCCAGCGTGGGGCTAACCCTCTACACCTTAGTTCTAGGTGTGTAGTTTGGTGGTTTGGGAGGAATCCTAACAGAGGGGCTGGGGGCTGTTTTGACACTTTTGCCTGTGTGGGAGACCCATTTCTTCCGACTGGGTTGCCTTGTCCAGCCCTAATATGAAGAGAGGTGCCTAGTCTTATTATAACTTGCTATGACATGTTGGTTGATATCCCTGGGAAGCCTGTTTTTTTTTCTGAAGGAAAAAAGAGGGTCAGTGGATGAGGAGGGGGAGGTAGAGGGAGAGGGACTAGGTGGAGAGAGTAGAGGGGAAACTGTGGTCAGGACCTAATATAGGATAGAATAAATAAATATAAAAAGTAAACTAAAAAAATAATCCTGAAGAGAGAGCAGAGAGATGGTTCAAGGTTAGGAGCTTGCAGCCAAGCCTGACAACTTGAGTTCAATCCCTGGAAGTCATGCAGTGTTAAGGAGAGACTTACTGGAAGCTATCCTCTGACACCCACCTGTGAAGATGCTGAACAAAGTTTTTAAATGCTTTTAAAGAATGCCCAAGAATAAATTAACACTATACCTGAGCCTACTCTTGACCTTTACCCAAGTGTGTTTGATTCATTGATTTTATTGGTTTTATTTTGATTTTTGCTCTTAATTCATCCCTATCGTAGGTGAAGCCAATCTAGACAATATCTAATACCAAAGCATAGAATTCAGATCAATTTGCCTACAGCTTAAACATCTGCTCATCATTTTAAATAGGGGAAAAAAAACAGTACATTTGAGTCCATGACCCTAATAGAGTGTGCTACTTCTAGAAACTGGAAAGCTGTGACCACTCATCATTATAAGTAAAGTTTTAAGGGAACACAGCCACACATCTGGTTCTGTGTTGTCTGCTTTCAAAGCATAACCAAGTAGCTGTAACAGAGAACACATCACCCACGGAACTGAAATATTTACTGGCTTTTTTACAAAAAATAAAAAATGAAAATAAATTTTAAAAAACATTGCTGACTCCTATTCTCTCTGAATGATCATATGACAAGCAGTACAGAGAATGGACTATTCATTCAACAAGCAGGTAATAGTGCAATGAGCTCTAATAACTGTCAGGGATTGGGAATTAGCAGATCACAGAGGTCCAGAATAGCGTTGGTCTGGAACATACTCTCAGCAACAAGGGACAAAGTAGACAAAGACAAACTTCAAATCTTAGTGTCACAGCAAAAAAGCCACCAAGCATAGCACGGCGATCTGAGACAGACTGCTCTGGCTTTCACAGAAGTAATTACGTGTTTTCTAGAAAACTGGAAGGCTGTCGTTGGTCTCAGCTGGAAAATTCCTAACTCAACTAACTAACATATTAGATGGAAAGGATAAAGACTCATAACTCTGTAAGTAGTTGGAACTAGAAAATAAGGTTCTGAGTGATGTAACTGAGACCCAAAAGGACATGCATGGTATGTACTCACTAATAAGTGGATATTAGCCAAAAAAGTACAGAATACCCAGGATACAATCCACAGACCTCAAGAAGGCTAGCAAGCAGAAGGGTCCAAGAGAAGACGCCTCAATCCCACTTAGGAGGGAGAAGAAAACAATCATAGGCATGGGGAGGGCAGAGGGAGGGAGGGACCTGGATAGGAAAGGGGACAGAGATGGAAAGAGGGGGAACATGATCAGATATTGGTGGGGGGAACAGGACTGAAGCCTGGAGGGCCAGCAGAAAGAATGGAAATATCCAACCTCAGGAGGTGGGAGGTAGGAGGTGGGGGAACCCTCTACAAAGTACCAGACACCTGGGAGGTGAGAGACTCTCGGGACTCAAAGGAAGGGATCTTAGATGAAATGCCCAACAGTGGGGAGAGGGAACTTGTAGAGTCCACCTCCAGTAGAAAGACAGGGCCTCAAGTGGAGGGATGGGGTTGCCATCCCACAGTCAAAAAAACTCTGACCCAGAATTGCTTCTGTCTAAATGAACTGCAGGGACAAAAATGGAGAAGAGCCTGAGGAAAAGGAGATCCAGTGACAGGCTCAAATTGGGATCCATCTCAATGGAAGCCTCCAAGGCTTGACACTATTACTGATGCTATGTTGTCTTTGCAGACAGAAACCTAGCGTGGCTGTCCTCCAAGAGACCCAACAAGCAGCTGACTGAGACAGATAAAGATACTTACACCCAACCAATGGACTGAAGTCAGGGACCCCTGTGGTTGAGTTAGGGGATGGCTGGAAGAAGCTGAGGAGGGGGGCAACCCTGCAGGAGGACCAGCAATCTCAACTAACCTGGACCCCCCGGATCTCTCAGACACTGGACCACCAACCAGGCAGCATTCAGCAGCTGATATGAAGCCCTCAACACATATACAGCAGAGGACTGCCAGGTCTGGACTCAGTCAAAGAAGATGCACCTAACCCTCAAGAGACTTGAGGCCCCAGGGTGTGGGGAGACCTGGCTGACGGGTTGTGGGGGATGGGAGTGCGGGGACATCCTCTTGGAGATGTGGGAGGAGGAGAAATGGGATGAGGAACTGTCAGAGGGCAGAAGGGGAGGGGGATAACAACTGGACTGTAAAAAAAGATTAAAAATAATAAAAATAAATAAAGATATTGTGAACATCTTTATTTATACACAGATATGCATACTAATTTGTCTAATGTTCATCAATATTCTGAGTCAAGATGATTATCCTTGTTTTACATGTAAAATAATTGAAATAGAGAGAAGTGAAGCAACTTGCACAAGTCATACAACTAATAATCAGGAGGTTAGAAAATTACCCTCTGGGCCAGAGAATATGGCTCCATGGCTGAGGGTACTTGCTGACAGTCCTGATGATCTGAGTTCTCTCTCCAAGACCCATATGGTGGAAGGACACAACCAGCTCCTGCAAGCTGTCTTCTGACTTCCACACATGTACTGTGCTAAGGGTACTCCATTCCATATGATCATTCATTCATTCATTCATTCAGTACTAACTTTAAAAAATTCTTAAAAGGAAAATCAGTCTGTGTGATCTGGCTTTGGAGTCTGAGAGTTCAAGGCCAGTGTTGATTACTGGAGTTTGGATCTTAGCACCCACAGGAAACCTGGGCATGGACTCCAGCACTGAGGAGGGGATTGCTAGGGCTTGCTGGCTGCCAGCATAGCTCCAGACTCTGTGTGAAACCCTCCAAAGGAATAAGGTGAAAAGCAACAATAAAGGGCACTATACACACCCAGTGGCACACATATCCTCCCAACACATACATAAACGACATCCATAGAAACTTTAATGCTATGGCTGGAGTTACCCAAGAGATCAAGGCCAAAACTCTTCATATTATGTCAAAAATCATAGAATCATCTCTCCCACTCCAGTATTAAAGGATTTAGTTGGCATTTACAGGTACTGAACAGTAAGAATCACAAGGAATAATTGAAGACACTTTTTCATTCACTCCACAAATAATAGGCGACTGCACTGTACCAATCTGTATTCCAGGCTCTTGGAAGAAAGTACTGAACAAAAGAGACAAAACCCCTGCTCTCACAATGCCTGTGTCCTCCTCATAGAAGGCAATAATAATAGGTGGGAAAGTCAGAATATTCCATGTATAATCCCTATGACCTGTCTCCTTCCACCCACCCAGATCTCATTAGCCCTATTGCACAGATGAAAAAATTCAGACTTAGAGAGGTTATGTACTCACCAGAAATCATTGCTCCTAAGCGACAGAGACCTGGTCTGGTCTGCTTCCTTGCAAAGTCTCTTTGGAAGAACTCAATAACTCCCGGACTAGCTCGTAGTTAGAGTCAACAACTGGCTTTTGAAGTGAATCAACTGCTACGGTAAGAACTCATTCTGGAGAAGGCCTATCAGAAACTCGGAACCAGGCCAGAACATAAAGGTTCTTATGGCAACGATGAGCTCTTTGCCTGTAGAAAGGAATGACAAAGGAGATTTTTGAGATTGATAGTCCCCCCCAAATGCCAGGATTGACATTCTCAAAGAAAGGATCATCGTGAAGACTGTTCTGACCTGAGAAAATGGCAACGTCATCTAAGAATGTATTTGTTACCCAAGGTAACCTTGTTTGAACACCCTGTCACCCAGATCCTGAAAGAATGTGCCACAAGGCAGGCAGGATTTTTAATGGCAAAACTGTACAAGAATTCAGAGTCAAATCATTCAGTGATTGCCACCCAACAATTCGGTGGGACCTTCAGACACAATATCTAGAAAACTTGAATCAAATAAACTTGCCTATCCCTAAGTTTAGCATTTAGGTTTCTCAAACGTGTGTTCGTGGAGCTAAAGTCCGTATAACAATGTAGCAATTTTCAATATTTCATCATCTCAATCACTGCCTAATTGTTTTAACAGTTGATTGTTCTACAGTGTTCTCAGCTTGATGGGTACGTGCTAGGATTTGATTCTGCCAAGGGTGGTGAAGGGAAAAAGAATTCATGGTTGAACCTAAGCTAGGATCTACACATGTCTAAGTTTTTTGACTTCACTGAGATGTCCCAAACACTTGTATTAGGGCTGTTCATGGTCGACTAGGGGAGCACTATGCTTGTTCCATGGGACAGACAAATAATTGAATGTCCAGAAAAGATAGACAACGCTACCAGAGAAACCTAGAATAACAGCTAACCTACAAACAGTTCCCCTCAGGATGGGCTCCTAAGTTGGGAATTGAGTAAATGCAGTCTGCATTGAGTGTTTTACAGGGTCATTAGATGTGATGGGCAAAGCTATATTCTATTATCTCCTGTCTTAAAATGTTTCTATGTCCAGAAACCCCTCTAAGAATTCACTGTCCTCACTTCCATAAACACTACACCTGGTCAAATCTGACCTCTCTATTCATCATTGCACCAAGAAAGTTATAGAACCACTTCAACAACAATCTTTGTTATGACAAATACAATAAGCATTTTGGAATCATCAGATTACCATAACTGTCAGTGGCATTAGAGGTCACTGCTTAGTTAATTCTTGAAATGCTCTCCCTTCTTGGTATCTAGAACACTATACTTTGTGGGTTTTTTCCCTCCTCCTTTCCAACTGTAAATTCCTCTCAGTGTCTTCAAGGCTCTTCTACATGATCTCTAACTGTGATCCTCAGGTTAGAAATCTGTGCCTGACCCCATCTTGCAAATGGACTAATAAGGATGAGAATGTTAATTGTCTTACAATAGCCTTTACATGATGAAACATAAAGACGCTGAGCACATTTTCTCTCCGTTGACTGTCTAAGGAGGGACTAGCCAGGAGCACACAGGCCTCAGAAGCGGCAGAGCAGCTGGAACAGGGTCTTTCCTACCTCCATCTGCACCCAGGAAGTAGGGCTCTTCCACAGCCTTCTGTACACAGGTCTTGCCAGGAGAGAGCTGGTCTCCCAGGAGTGCTGACACAGGCTTATAGACCCAGAGGAAGAACAAGCTCCAGCCAGCGTGAGCAAGAACATCTAACACCAGAGATTACCAGATGATGAAAGGCAAACACAAGAATTTTACCAATAGAAACCAAGACTGCTTGGTATCATCAGAACCCAGTACTCCCACCACAGCAACTCCTGGATACCCCAATGTGCTGGAAAAGTAAGATTCAGATTTAAACCATATCTCATGATGCTGATAGAAGATTTTAAGAAGGATATAAATAACTCCCTTAAAGAAATACAGGAGAACACAGGTAGACAGGTACAAGCCCTTAAAGAGGAAACACAAAAATCCCTTAAAGAATTACAGGAAAACACAACCAAACAGGTGAAGGAATTGAACAAAACCATCCAAGATCTAAAAATGGAAGTAAAAACAATAAAGAAATCACAAAGGGAGACAACTCTGGCGATAGAAACCTAGGAAAGAGGTCAGGAGTCATAGATGTAAGCATCACCAACAGAATACAAGAGATAGAGGAGAGAATCTCAGGTGCAGAAGACACCATAGAAAACATTGACACAACAGTCAAAGAACATGTAAAAAGCAAAAAGCTCCTAACCCAAAACATCCAGGAAATACAGGACACAATGAGAAGATGAAACCTAAGGATAGTAGGTATAGAAGAGAGTGAAGACTCCCAACTTAAAGGGCCAGTAAATATCTTCAACAAAATTATAGAAGAAAACTTCCCTAACCTAAAGAAAGAGATGCCCATTAACATACAAGAAGCTTACTGAACTCCAAATAGACTGGACCAGAAAAGAAATTCCTCCCACCTCATAATAGTCAAAACACCAAATGCACAAAACAAAGAAAGAATTTTAAAAGCAGTAAGGGAAAAAGGTTAAGTAACATATAAAGGCAGGCCTATCAGAATTACACCAGACTTCTCACCAGAGACTATGAAAGCTAGAAGATCCTGGGCAGATGTCATACAGACCCTGAAAGACCACAAATGCCAGCCCAGGCTACTATACCTAGCAAAACCCTCAATTACCATAGATGGAGAAACCAAGGTATTCCATGACAAAACCAAATTTTCACCACATCTTTCCAAAAATCTAGCCCTTCAAAGGATAATAAATGGAAAAATCCAACACAAGGAGGGAAACTATACCCTAGAAAAAAAACCAAGAAAATAATCTTTCAACAAAATTAAAAGAAGGTAGCCACATGAACAGAATTCCAACTCTAACAACAAAAATAACAGGAAGTAACCCTGTCTCAGAAATAAATCAATAAATAAATAAATAAATAACAGGAAGCAACAATCACTTTTCCTTAATATCTGTTAATATCAGTGGACTCAATTCCCCAATAAAAAGACATAAACTAACAGACTGGATATGTAAACAGGACCCAACAATTTGCTGCATACAGGAAACCCACCTCAATGACAAAGACAGACTGATTAAAAGGCTGGAAAACAATTTTCCAAGCACAGGGTCCCAAGAAACAAGCTAGTGTAGTCATTCTAATATTGAATAAAATCGACTTTCACCTTAAAGTGATCAAAAAAGATAAGGAGGGACACATCATATTCATCAAAGGTAAACTCTGCCAAGATAAACTATCAATTCTGAACCTCTATGCTCCAAAGGCATCTACATTCATAAAAGAAACTTTACTAAAGCTCAAAGCACACATTGCACCACACACAATAGTAGTGGGAGACTTCAACACCCCACTCTAGAGCTAGAGAAAGTACTGAAGGATCTGAAAGCCTTTGCAACCACATAGGACGAACAACAATACAAACTAACTAGTACCCCCAGAGCTCCCAGGGACTCAACCACCAACCAAGGAGTACACATGGTGGGACTGATTGCTCCAGCAGCTTGTGTATAGTAGAGGATGGCCTAGTCGGTCATCAGTGGGAGGAGAGGCCCTTGGTCCTGTGAAGGTTCTGTGCCCCAGTGTAGGTGAATGCAGTAAGCAGGAGTGGGTGGGGTGGTAAGCAGGGGGAGAGAGGAGGGAATAGGGGAGTTTTCAGAGGGGAAACCAGGAAAGGGAAGAACATTCGAGATGTAAATAAAGAAAATATTTAATAAAAAAAAAAAAAAGAGGATGAGCAGTTCCTAAAAGGTGGGTATGTGTCAGTACATTTTCTCTGTTAGTTTGCCAAGGCCTTTAAATAAGCCAGACATAATAATCACAGTACATAAAGATGGTCCTCTATTGTGCTCCATTAGCAGTTGCTTGGAATTTTAAAAATAGATCTTTTTTAGTATGGAAGACTCTATACTTTTATTGAAAAATTGGTTACCTGGGCCACACACATTTCCTTCCCTTGGCCTGAAACAGCAATCTTGCATGCTATGACTCAGTGGAGTCCTCTTACATAAGGACACAATAGTTAGGGTACCAAACTACTGGAAGAAATACAGGGTGTAGCAGCAGCTCTCTTTAGTCCACGGGACCTTGTGATGTTATTTAGGTAACTCTGCTCAAGGAAAGAACTGTTTCCCATGTAAATTTAGAACATCTCCTTCCCCCAGCCTTTTAGATATATAGTTTGTATAGGAAAGCTTGTGTTCATGTCAAGGGAAACTTTAGCTAGCTATCATTCCTGGATCATCTCCTGGGGATATAATCAGAGCAATTACAGGAACTTGATGATTAGTATCTCTTCTATAACTGATGTCAGTTGCCACAGTGAACTTTGAAGTACAAATAACCAATTACCCTTTCTTCTAGAATAACTTCAGTTTTGGGGGTTTATGAGTACATTGGCCTCTCTAATATTGGTCACTTTGAAGACACTAAAGCAACACTTTAAAAGAGGAATTGGGAATAAAGATATGAGGAGCATAATTAAATGATAATGAGACAATCAGGCTCTGCAGACCTTAAGTACATTATCTTAATCTTTAAACCATACTTATAAGATAGATACCACTTACTATATCTGTATAATAAAAGAACAAATTAAAGCACCAAGAAATTAAATAAATGGGTTGAGGTCACATGACTAATACATGGGAGATGAAATCCAAATTCAGATCTCTTTTAATCACACCCTCCCTATAAGTCCTTCACTCTGTTAACCTGTGAGAAAGAAAAAATAAGAGATTTAAATGGATAAAATATAAATGATTACATTAAAGTACCTGAAGATAACAATGGTGTATCTTCACTTACTTTCTCTCTCTCTCCCTCTCTCTCTCCCTCTCTCTCTCTCTCTCTCTCTCTCTCTCTCTCTCTCTATATATATATATATATATATATATATATATATATATATATATATATCCAAGGAACTCAGGAAAAGATGAAAATCAGCTTAGCTTCATTGCCCCTATTTAATGCACATTCTCCTGTACCCTTTTCCAAGAAGAAAGTGGTCCTGTTCTCTTGTGACTTTTGTCCTCATGATTAGATTTTTGAGACTTCAAATCTCATGACTAACATACAGACCACAAGGACCCCCAAGGGCTGGAGACTAAGAGGAAGAATGAGCCAGGGAATTCAGAAGCATAGAGGACATACAATTGGGTATGCCTAGCACTCTAATCACCATAGCCCTCACCCAAAAGATTGCCACAGGAAATGGCAGACAGCAACTGGAATGGGGTGGGGAAATGACTAGAAGCCAATTAAGAGATTGTAAAGTGATTCTTTCAAGCTTAGCCTGGCCTTCTGAGTGCTTCAGTTTTCTGTTGGAGGCCTCTCTTGCTACCTTGCCCTTGGTAACCACACAAATGCAGAAGCAGCAGTCCTTGTTTTAATGCTGTTTCTTCATCATGAAAGGCAGCACAGGCAGATGCACATGTGTGCTCACACATACAATACACACACACACACACACACACACACACACACACACATCATACACACATACATACCCTCGTCCAGGGGTATCAACTCATCTTTCAATGACCAACTTAAAAATCACTTTCTTTGAGGTTTTCTTCATCCTCCCCAATTTCAAATTAATCCACTACATCCTCCACATTGTCATACACTTTACTTGTACGTGTCATAGCGTATAAATTCTAGTTCAGCGAGACATGTTTCCTGCTGGGTGAGCTTTTTGAGGGTAGTTTTGTTTTTCTCCTGACACACTGGAGATGGACTTTAATCTTTGTTCTATTAATTTGTCTTTGGGTCTTAGAGACTGACAAATGGACCAGCACCAAGCAAGGTTCTTGATAAATGCTTACTGAGTGAATGGATCACTATGCATGGTGAATTCATGAATGAATGGAGGCGACAAAGCATGATGTGAAACATTTAAACCGTGGGCAAGATTTCTAAAATAATCTTTTCTTTACCTCCTTTTTCCTTCAAAAAAGATTTGACGTGGTTTAAAAATCCTTGGATTATGGAAGTTTTGCAGAGGAGAGCAAGTGGGTAATTTGGTTGCAACAACTAATCTCTGAGTTTAGGACATCATAAAATACATCTTCCAAGCTCGTCTGATTTTTCACCCTTGGCACAAACACACAACCGTCAGCTAAAACAATAACGCTGCTGAAAGGCTTAAAATACTAACAAACACGGTGTCCCTTTTTCATTATTTCTTTCTCAGTGCTAACTGCTAGAGGACATGGGTGAGAAAAAAGCCGTCAAGTGGAAATGAAGAGAAGTGTCAAAAAGAAATAAAGTTTCAAGTCAAGAGAGGAAGTAACCTTTGCCCACTGAGAAAGTAACCTTTGCCCGCTGAGATGTGCTATTACATGAGTCAGCTGTCCTGAAATGGAACAGCCACCAGATTCTAAGGATTTGAAGAGCCTTATTGCAAGATACACAGGAAAGAAATGGGAAGAGACAAGAAGAGAGGGAGAGGGAAGCGAGGGGGAGGAAGGAGAAGAGGGAGAGACAGACAGATGAGTTAAGAGACAGGTGAGAAAAGCCAGCAATTCCATCCGAAGTGGAAGCTTGCATTGAGAACTCTATGAAAAGAGAAATGATTCTCTTGACTAGCTCTTTTGAACCATGACACACATAGGCCAAGTTAGCTGTGGGCTTGGGACAATGGGAAGCTGAGTCTACTACAAAGAGACTGAATATGGAGGTGTGGCTTGTTCCATGTGCCAAATCACTGGACTTCCTCGGTGTGTGTGACTGTGCATGTGGAAGTGCATGCATGGATGTGAGTGCGCATGTGTGTGTGTCTGTATCTGTCTGTGTCTGTGTGGATCTGCATGTATGTCTGTGTGTTTGTGTGTCATGTGTCTGTGTATGTATACATACTTAGGTTTGTGAGACATGATTGCATGTAGCCCAGACTGGTCTTTTAACTCCCGGGGAAATTGAGGATGACCTTGAACTCTGTATCCTGTATCCTGCCTCCAACTCCCAAGTGCTAAGATTATAGGCATGTACCACCACACCATGCTTAAGAATCATGTTTTTAAAGGGAAAAGCGACACTTCAAATACAAACATTAGACTATTACTTTAGTTCCTTGTAAATTAGAATAATCATTTGTTTATCAATAGAGAAACCCCTTTCAGAAAATATAGAAGAAACAACTAAATTTTTCTATTTGTTAATGAACTTTTCTCATTAAGCTGCTTAAAGTCATTCCCTCCTCCCCAAAAAGACAAGTTACAGCTAACGCTCAAATATTCATCTTCCCTTCTAATTGCTGTGTAGGAGTAATTCTGTGATTCTGGAAGGAAACTGCAGGGAATAAATGAACGATTCTCTCATTTGCTATTTGGAAGTTATAAAAATTACAAGACATCATTCCATTCTATTCCCTCATTCCCTTGTCATTGGGAAAGGTTCCAACCTTTCATCATATTAAAAAGCAATTATCAAAATGTTTTATTCCATAATAAGTTTGACTACTAGGAGAGAAAGTATTCAGCAATCAAAATAAGGGGGCCCTTTTTAGCATATAAACAGGTGAGTCAACCCTCCAAATTTGAGAGAAAAAAATGTCAGCGAAAGCTTCCCCAGGAAGCCATCCATTTCGGAGTTTGGTGTCTCCATTTCAGTGTTTCAATACTTCCTGCTTCCAGCTATCCTATCCTGATTGCAGTAGACAGGTTATCCTCTTGATAAGTAGATGGCCTGGTGGAGTTGAGCTACAACTCCTACAGAAGTGGGCACAGGGTGCTTTTCACCAAGATGAGCTGGGCTTTGCTAAAATGAATTCAGAGTTTGCCTTTCCATGGTCAGTCAACCAATAGGTTCCCTCTGAAACCACCACATTACAGGATGCTGCACTCCGGAGCTGGGCAGAATTACAGAGATTTAAAGCTATACCTCCTGTATTCTGTGAAATATTTATTTGTAAAAGACAGTAGTTTTCTGTAGTAGACAATTAAAAAAAATGTTCTAGCTTGTTGCTTGTTTTTAACTTTT
>JADRCD010071429.1:0-18676 GCA_019843815.1 Montemys delectorum | reverse complement strand
TCTCTCTCTCTCTCTCTCTCTCTCTCTCTCCTTTCCTCTCCTCTCCTTCCTCTTTCTCTCATCTCTCTTTTCTATGTGTTCTCATGAGAGTTGAGCATATCTTATCTGACACATTCTGTCAAACATTTCTTTGATTGTCACGTTGTCTGCCACTCAATTAGACATCATTTTCAAACAAGGATCCTTCCTTCTACAAACCCTAATTGTTAGGGAATCAAGGTATGTACTCAGGCCATGCCATTTCTGTTAGTGGTCAGTAGTGGCAAGTATAGGCAGTAGGCAGGTGGGATCAGCAAGAAGCACTGCTCCACATTGCTTTATGCCTGCAGTTTTAATATTCAGTCTCTCTCTCTCTTTCATTCTTTCTTTTTCATTAATTATTCTATTTATTTACATTTCACATGTTTTCTCTCTTCCTAGTTCCCCATCCATGAGTCCCTCACCATCTACCCCCTCCTGTTTGCCTGTTAAGAGGGTGCACCTCCACCCATCCACTCCCATCTCACCCCTCTAGCACTCTCCTTCTCTGGGACATCAAGCCTCCATAGGATCAAGTTCATCTCCCCTCACTCAGGCCAGACAAGGCAGTCTTCTGCTACATATCTTGCAGGGGTCATGTTTGCTCTGTGGTTAGTGGCTTAGTCTCTGGGAGCTCAGAGGGGTCTGGTTAGTTAATACTGTTGTTCTTTCTATGGTGTTGCAGTCCCCTTAAAGTCCTTCAGTTCTTCCCCTAACTCTTCCATTGGAGTCTCTGGGCTCAGCCCAATGGTTGGTTGTGGGTATCTGCATCTGTCTCAGTCATGGTGCTGGTAGAGATTCTCAGAGGACAGCTATGCCAGGCTTCTCTCTGTAAGCACATCTTGTCATCAGCAATAGTAGGGGGTTTGTGTCTGCACTTCTGTCCTACAGTTCCTCAGGCTTTGGTTTTTAGTGGACTTGTAGCATGCAGGCCAGCCTATGTTTGAAAATTCCTCAGTACTTGGCAGCAGCTGGTGTTACAGCTCTGATGTGGACATAGGAATTTGTAATACCTTAGTGTTGTAGTTCTTAGGTGGGATCTGGGATTCTTGGTTCTAAAGAATCGAGAGCTTTTTGGAATTTGTTGTGGCAACTAGGGCCTTTGAATTTTTACTTTTTGGTTCCTTCAGCCTTTTATTGCTCTTCAGTCTCCACTCTGTGTCTTAATTTTATGTCTTCTGCTGCTTCTACTTTCTTGCCCTGGTCTGGTTTTGATTGTTGAGCTGCTTCATTTACAACTGTCAGAGAGATGGATGCCTTGACTGCATCACTCTGCAACACTCCCTGGCTATTGACACTCAACTTTCTCAGCTTCATGTTTAACTATGCTTGTTCTTTGTTTCTGGTTCAGCTCACATTACTGAAAGTATGCAAGATGACTTGACAGGTTAAAAGAGATGGCTCAGCACTTAAGATCCCATTCTACTCTTGCAGAAGACCAGAGTTTTATATTCCAGCACTTTTATCATGTGGCTGCCTGTAACTCAAATTTGAGAAGATCTGACTTTCCCCCCACTATCTGCAGGTATTGAACTATATTCACGTGCACAAACCCAAATCTCCCCCAAAATATAATCATATAATTTAATAAATATATATTAAATATTTAAAAAATTTAAAATGACCTGAAAGATGTCTTTATTTGGCCTAAATGCTGTAACATTTGGGTCAGGGTAGAATGGCTGATAGTTATTTCTCTTTGACATCTCACTGAGTCAATATATCCTGTTTATATGAGTATTTGGACCACTTGTAGCCTTTCCCATTAGTACCAACAATAGATATTGAACCTTGTGTTTAGACCGATCACAGGCACAGGTACTAAAGCTATCATTTTGGATCAGAAAGAGCCTTTCTATTCACACCAAGATCAACAATACCTCTGATAAGCCTCCAGGGGAAGTACTTTCCCTTTGGCCTGAGATAAAATGATTTTAGTGACATTAGAGTTCATAAAAGTTGTATTTTACAGTATAATGTATTTCTATACAGTTTTGATGTATGAAATATATTTTAGCTGATTTTCTGTCTACAATAGTGTTTTTTGTGAAGCAACCCCATATGAAATCCAGGAATTTTTGTTTTGTTTTGTTTTTGTTATGTTTTTCTCTTTTTTTTGTCAGAGACAATTTAAACTGAAGATAACAGGGTCCAGGAACATACCAATCGACTCATTATCTCAAATGGAAATTGACAAACAGGAAAAATTCTGAAAAATTGAATATAATAAAGATCATTCATAATCAGCATACTGTTCTCTCATGTCAACTTTTCTGATTTAACATTATGAAAGATGGCCTAGTGCCTCCAAAAATGTTTACAACCTTGGTTCATAAATTATTATCCACTGTTGAGGCTTTGTTACCAGAATTGAATCCTACTATTATCC
The DNA here is from genome assembly GCA_019843815.1 of Montemys delectorum. Classification (NCBI taxonomy): domain Eukaryota; kingdom Metazoa; phylum Chordata; class Mammalia; order Rodentia; family Muridae; genus Montemys; species Montemys delectorum. Next base: position 16,269 of record JADRCD010071429.1, on the reverse strand, counting down.
ATTGCTTTTCTTAGTTGCTCTTTACAGTTTCTGGCTCTCCACAATAGTATTTTGATAATGAACTCTTCCCTTAAATAAAAACACATGTCAATTAGTTACACTTAAAAACTATAGTTGGAAGACCTGAGCTAATTAAAACATAAAGGAATGACTTTATTTATAAATGTATAACTCTGGAGTCTTGTGTTTATTCAAGTCTTTTAAACAAACATTTATGTCAGTAACATGGGCAGATACAATAGTTCAGAAAAGAATTAAGATCGGCCTCTTTGTTAATGTTTTAATTTTGTGTTTCATCAGCAACTTTTCTCCACACTGAATTACAGTCAGTTTGTAAAACTGTCAAGCCTCCTCCAACAAGCTATCTATTTGACTACTTGAGAAGGGTTTGGGATGGCAGGGGTGGAGCAACTTCTTTTTTCTCTGAGAAAAAAAACCAAATCATTGAGAAAAAATAATCAGTCAGTCTTCATGATCTGGAATCCAAGTAACCTCTATTCCCCACCCTACAAGATTTTCTAATTACCATAGGAACTTTCATGATTACTACAGTGAAACAAAAGACTCTGAAGCCCAATTAAATAAGTAGTCAAATACAAAATGCAATGTATTTATTTAGATAGGGCTACTCTATTAAATACAACAGTTGCTGAAATGTATACAGCAGCAATTATAAAGTTGAACCCAGTTTGCATCCTATTTTTAGTGTGGTCACTTCATCTCAAGTCAATGATTAAGGAAATGAAAAATGACATAACTCCCCGGATCAAGTCTGTGAGGGTGTACGTGGTAAAACTCAAAACACGAAAAACTCTTCTTGTTCAAGAATTATTACAATAGGGATATTAGCCTAACATTGGAGGTAATTAATAGTTTCCAAAGAAATTTCAATATAATGCTTAATTCTCTCAACACTGAAACATGTTTTAGAGGTACATTGAAAATAAAGATATTATTTTTCAATGTAAGAAAACATACATGTATAAGGAAAAATTATAGTTAAGCATTTACTATATAACAGTGCCCTTTAACAATGAGCTTATCACTTAATATTATTTTCTTCATAATGTTATTTTATAGATAAGGAAAAAAATGATTCACAGAAGTTTACAAGTACCAAAAAAAAAAAAAAAGATTCAGCAGCATATTCTTAATTAAGAATAATCATTACATTAAAAGAAGAAGAAGAAAAGAAAAGAGGCCAGGCGGTGGTGTCGCTCGCCTTTAATCCCAGCACTTGGGAGGCAGAGGCAGAGGCAAGCAGATTTCTGAGTTTGAGGCCAGCTTGGTCTACAGGGTGAGTTCCAGGACAGTCAGGGCTACACAGAGAAACCCTGTCTCGAAAAAACAACAACAACAAAAAAAGTTTACAAGTATGTTTCTGTTCACATGGTTAGGAATTTGTGAACCTCAGATTGGAATCTAGATCAGAGCTCTTTTAAGTCTCCAGTCATGATATGTCTAAACAAATTCATCCAAGTGATTCATGTCTAGTGAACTGTTAAAATATATTTATATGAATCTTGATATCTTCAATGTAAGAAATAAATTGGTCTAAAAGAGTTTTTGATTTTCAAATAAAATGCTCATAGATTTAAGTATGCCTTCAGATTCTTCCTCAGCAATTAATTCTAATATGTCACTGACCTCTCTATCTACATTTTTATTTAAGCCTCTCTATATGATACCAATACAAATTTATGCCATGAGTGGTTTCCTTAAACTGTAACATTTTAAACTTCTAGTTGGATAATTAGTTTTAATTTTAATTATTTTTCTTTAACAATGTTTTATTCATTCCTTGAGAATTTCATACAATGTAATTTTAAAATTAGCTTCCTTCATTTTATTTATTTTGTTATTTATCTTAATTTATGAGGTATATAATATATGGATATAAAATATATATTTTTATTTTGAAATTTAAGTAATTTACAACTATTTTCTTCAGATTTTCCATTAATACTCCAACAGATAGGAAAGGTTATCTCATTCAGCCCAATATGCACATTCATATGCACACATACAACTCTTTCTTCCCTTGCACTATAATCTTTACATCTGGATAATTCAAGCATGAGGATAAGCTCAATTTTTTTTCCAATAAGATTCCTTCAATGTACTGCTCAAGAGTTAACTAGTAGTGTAATATTGGATATCTTTATATTTTTGTATTATTATGCAGTGTGTTACCTTATACATATGGTATAGTATACCATCTGCATACCCAGATTCTCCTGTCACATAGAAGAAGGTGTTAAATACTAATAAACTGAATTACAGATAGCTGAAAGTAGTGATGTGGTTACTTGGAATCAAATTCTGGTACTTTAAGAGTAGTCAGTGCTTTTAAACAACAAACTGTCCAGAACAGTGATTCTCAGCCTTCCTAACGCTGAGACCCGGTGTTGTGGTGACCCCTAACTATATCAGCATTCATTCATACTTCATAACTATAATGTTTCAACTGTTATAAATTATATTGTAAATATCTGATATACAGATCTCAAGCAAACCCTGTGAAAGGGTTGTTTGACCTGCAGGGCATCGTAATCCATGGGTTTTAGAATCTAGATCCTTCAAAATATTTGTTTTACAGGAAATTTGAAAAGAGGAAATGAATGGATTTGATCAAGACATATTTATACATGTCAAACTCTGAAACTATGAAAAGAGAAATTTAAATATATTTATTTATAAGAGAGTTACTGTGTAGTCCCTGCTGGACTCAAATTTTATCTTCCTGTGTCAACCTGCAGTGTGTTTCTGTTGTTGGAATTTGCTCCTATTCTTAGTTTAATTTCATGTTAATGTAGGTAATACTACTATTTTATAACCAAATTCTCACATTTGTGCCAGATCCAGTTTCTTTCTGACATTGTCTGCAGTTCTTAGTGTCTAGTTGGAGTATCACCAAATGTACAAGGATTCAATGACTTTTTACATCCTTACAGAGGCAGAAATTGGAGGTATATTTCAGCTTAGCTTATTTTTTCCTTGAAGGACTACCTCTAGATGAATAGGTATAAGACCATGCATTACATATGTTAAAACACACATCAATATAATTTATCAGAACCTCATGGTAAAATGGATGAAGTGTCTCCTTCGATGTTCAGTAGAGTGTCTTTAAATTTTGTTTGCCATTTATTATCTTTGATATCAGAACATTCTTATTTTGTGTTTACAATTTTGTTTTATATATATATGATATATAAATGCCTTAATTTTTAATATAAATATTAGGGAGATAAACAGATAAATTATGAATATATAGCTAATCCTACATAGATTATTATAAACTCTAAGTGTTCTAAAATATGTTTCTTGAGCAAACCATGGTCGTGTAAGTTTTTAATTCCAGTACTCAGGAAGCAGAGACAGGTGGATTTCTGTGTTTTCAAGGCCAGCCTGGTTTATATAGAAAGTTCTAAGACAGTCAAAAATAAATACATAATGAAGAAACTCTGTCTCAAAACTTATTTATCTTTTTGTCTTTCTCTGTTCTTCTATATACAGATTGGGAGGGAGGGGAGAAGCAAAGCACTAAACTGATTCAGAATGAAAAATGCATTGAAAATTGCTTTTGCCTATAGTGTTGGTGAGAACCTCACTCTCATCTGTTAATTCCCATGTGTCATCACACCGAGTAACCCCAACAGCTGGCAGCAGAGGGGACAGAATTATGACCGATGCTTACACAGCAGAAGGCTACTATACAGAAAAGAAACACTGTATGGCCTATTCTGGGTTAATGCCATGCTTTTATGACTCTTATGCTTTAATGTACTGAATTAAATAGTCATACGCTCCTAAAATAACTGGTCTAGTTTCTAGGAGTACTTTTTAGACATCCTAAACTTAGAAAACGTTCTACAGGCATGGGCACACTTGAAGATGAGTTAAAGGATAGGATTTTCTGACAGCTGCTTCCCAGGAGATCAACATGCCAATCTTCTCATCAACTTCTTATTAGCCTGACTGCAACAGAGAGATTGACCCTTGTGTCTCCAGCTCCTGAAATATTTTCTGAAGTAGAAGCGAAAAAGAATATTTTAAATAATACTTTGCCAGCTTTTATTTAACTACAAAGTTACTTTAATAACACACACACACACACACACACACACACACACACACACACAAGACTAGAGTTTGGTAAAAACGTAAAATTTTAATGACAGCATAATTACTGTGCAAAAACAAACATATACTTACACTGTCCTCAATTATCATCTCAATAGCATCTCAACAGAATCTTTGAGAGCTGAGAGTGGTATGGGAAGTGTGACACAAGGAAGAGGCCATGGGTGATGGAAGTCCATTAGAGCCTAGCTGTTTTCACAACAATGCTAGGTTTTGGCAAATTATCATTTTTTTTATTATTCATTTGCACATTCTCTGAGCAGCTATCCAAACAAATAATAGAAAAAGCATCAATGTTATGACTTCTTATTCAAAGAAACGGGATTGTATAGGCTGCTTGACAGTTTTGTTTCTGTTTTTATTTTCCAAAAGATATGTTGGAGATGATTCTAGACTTTTTAAAAATTTTATAAAAATAATTTTTAATCAACTTAATTTAACTTGTTTTTTAATTAAATTCAATTTTACAATTTACTGTCATTAAATATACCATACCATGTAAGATTTTACTAAGTGGGTGGCTGACATTTATCTCTAGATGGTCCAGGTAGATATTTGTATTTCTCTTGTATCAAATAGAAGCTTTAGTTCTTATTAAAAATCTGAACTATTAAATTTTAACATTATCCTAATTCTTTCATTCATTTGTTTTGTTCATAAGTTGTATTTTACTCATTTAATTGGATATATGAACATAAATATATCAAGCCTTTGAATAACACCAAAGCCTATAATCTCATCTATACTGTGTGGGAACTATTTTAGCCCACTTTATAGATCTGAAGAATAGGTTTCTATTTTGCTTTAAATCATGTGATTAATGTTATTAGATTTGTATTCCACTCAGATTAATTGATAAGATATTATTTATTTTATAGATACAATTTTGTCTCCCTCGAAAAAATTTAAATGCACTGTAGTACTATGGGTTATGTGTTATTTTATTATCTACACATAACACATTAATAAATACATGCAATAATTAAGCACTCTCAGTACACATGCAAACACCTTCTAAGGCATAGTATTACCTAATGGACGTTTACAATTTTCAGGTGTCACAGGCTTTGTCAATCTTCTCACTTACTTGGGCTTTGTTAGTAATGCTTTTCTTTCATGAAGCCCAATTAAGATGCTATCTTATTGAACACGCATTAAATAGTTTTCAGAGTCTTTGCTATCATTATTCAGATTAAACTATGAAATCTCTCGTACATAAAGTATATATGTAAATATAAATTTCCAAGAATTAGTAAGCATTATGGGTTGTATTTTCCTCTGCATGATAAATGTTAAATGAAGTTTAAAACTCTAGCACAATGCTAATAGTAAGTTTTCTTTTACGTGAGGAAAAGGAGTAAATTGAAGTGAGCTTAAACTGAAACTGGAGACCAAAAGATTGCTTAATACTAAACCATGCTAGGCAAGTGAATAGATTCCCCTGGGAAATGTGTTGGGAACATGTCACTTTCATTTTTCAATGGTATAAAAGCATTCAGTAGCATACAGAGAAAGAGACAAGGTTCCCTGGCAGGAAGATGTGTCCTGAAAGACTCAAACGGTCCTTTTCATGATGAGTTATATTGCTTCTATCAGTGGCCATCCCTCTGCACTGGCATTGTGTACTTAGTTCCTTCCCCTTCTTATCTCTCTCATATGCACAAATATCAGAACACATAATATTTGAATGTCTTTTATCTTTCCTTAAGGAAAAGAATGAGGTATATATTACTTAAAATATAGCAGGATGTACTTACTGATTTTGTGGTAAAGAACAGACAATTTTCAAGGTCTAGTGTTACAGTGTGAACTTTAGGTACAGTGGAAGAAGTGGTCTAAGTTGGTGGGATTAGTAATCATTGTAATCTTATAGCGTCTGTATTTTCATAGTAATTAATTCATAGGAAAGTATGCTTAGTAAAAGTGGGAGAGGCAGGTGATATTTCTGCTAGAAGTCAAAATTGGCATATGTAAAAGAGTTGCAAGGCAAAATGTGGTCAACTATTCATAAAACCGTGATATACATTATGGCATTTATCCATATCTCACACTAAAACATCTCTCTGGCTCCATTTTAGGAAAAGCACAGCCATATATCCACACATACACAGATAAGAACTATAGTACAGAAAAGCAAAATCCACAATAATTATCACGGGAGATTTTTTTCATAATGCTTTTTTGTTTCACTGTCAAAAGTTGACAGTTTAGCTCACTAATCTCTATCTTCCAATATTAATATAATAAGCATTAAGTATTATATAATGTAATAAAAATTAATAAATAAAATGTGTTTACACATCGAGTGGGATATTTGGCAATTCTCTTTTATAAAGAATGTCCAGAAATAATTTTGAAGAAAAGATAATGCTTCATCAAATAAAAACAAGAGAAGTTAAAAAATGAAAAACAATAATAAGAACTTTAAAAGAGAGAAAAAAATTGTGCCTATATGACCTTTAAACTCTATTTGAAATATTTTCTCATTCCAACTAGTCTGTAGGACTTAGGAAATGTCTTTCATGTCCAACTGTTACTGTGTCAAAAGCAATTCCACATTTAGCTTTGAAGGAGTATGCAGATTTATCCCTCCCCCCTTCCCTGTTTGCCTTTCTTACTCCTTTGCCTACCAACTGATGACTTCACTAATAGAACTCTGAGTGTGGAATAAAGCAGTTGGTTCCTGCCTTTATTCCAGTTGCCAAAGCTCTCTGAGGCAGAAGCAAGGATCACTTCTCCAGACTAGTCGGCTCGTGCTGGTGTTCAGCTGGTTGGTTCTTCCACCTCATGAAAGTAATCTTTATCCTATTTCTACATGGCTTGTACTGAAAATGGGTAAGTATAAAACTGAGTTCAACTCAGTTAAATCTCAAGGCAAAAGATCATTTGGGTGTTATTAATGTGTTTACTATGGCAAGGACAAGAGAATCAGAAAGCAAAAGTTAAAAGAACATAATTGTACATAAGATTATGGATTGTAAGCGTATAAAACATTAATGATTGTAAATGTCAGATTGAAATTAAAGTTACAAAGCCGTAAACATTAGGGCTAAATCACTGGGAAATTGTTGCTCTAGTATATCTTGAAGTAGGCTAAAATAACCAAGTTTTAATAAATTTTGTTTGGAGTATGGGATGAATCATAAAGAAAGAAGCAGAATGTTTAAAGAGAATAACTAAACTCCCTTTGACTTCTGTCAAAGAATGTAATGCTGTGATCCTGTGCCCACTCCCCAGAGACTTCTCATAACATTCCTGCCAGAATCAAAATTCTGACCTTAGTGGGTTATAGATCTTACAAGGACTTTAGAGAGCTGTTACTTTCTGTCAACTGGGAAGCCAACTAGGGACCTTTGATTTGTAAGGAATTCAACAGGCACAGAAGGAAGCTATTATGGGAGATCATGTACTAAAAGTGTCTTCGGATTGTTTGTGTTGGTGGGGGGAAGGTTGTCAGTAGGCTAGGAAAATACTTATGTGACTACATGGAGGGAAAAATCTGTATTCCTTTGTTTCTTATGTTTGCGGAATTCAATCACATGCTAGAAACATTTGCAGGGTAATGTATTTCCATTTTATTTGAATTTACATTTTTGTTTCTGCTAGGCTTGCAGGGCATAGCCGTTCATCCATAATGGTACCTGTGGACAAAAGTGGAAGCAGGGAGACATGCCACAATGTGCAGCTCCACTGTCTGAGTGCCATGTTGAAGGATGATGAAGATGATGCAGATGCCTGGGCCGGCCCTCCTGTCTCCTTGAGACCTCCCTTCACTGTGCCAAGAACAGGAGCCCGCATTCCTCAAAATCCAAGAGCTCCAAGACACCCTTTTACACTAACACCTGCTACTGAGGAAGAGTCCCTAGCAACAGCAAAAATAAACAGCTCAGAGGGCCTGGAGAGCCAGAGCCAGAAGGGACATGATTCTATTAATATGTCCCAGGAAGTCTCTGGAAGCCCTATGGCATTGAAGATCGGAGGCCCAAGAGTTGGTAGCAGGGTTCTTGAGAGAAGTGGAAATAACTCAAAGCCATATATTCCTGTGCCTAGAGCCCAAGGGTTCTTTCCACCAAGGGGTTCACAGTCACGAGGCCCTCCATATATTCCTACGCTTAGATCAGGGATAATGATGGAGGTGACTCCAGGAAATGCTAGAATGGCAAACAGGGGCAACACAGCTCATATTTCTTTCCCACTGGGAAGCCCAAGGCACCCTATGGATAATTGGCAGCAGAGATCTTCTCTCCCTTTGTCACCCAGTTTTACAGGCTTACCTTGCTCTACTGCTCATTGCTTTCTGCCTCCTCAAGCTCCAGCATTCAATCCATTTCCTGTGATGCCTATTGCTTTTGGTTCTCCACTGGGATTTGGCCCTCCCTTTTTGCCTTATTTTTTTCATTACAACACTGGAGCAATATACCCTCCTCTGTACTTAAATTAGAGAGCTTGCAAAAAGAAAAGAGGAAAAGGGGTTGGGAAAAGAGTTGAATGTTACTTTTTCTTCATATATAAAATTTCCTACCCTTTTACATTTTGTTTAGCACTAATGTGCCTTATTTGTTTAGAGATATAATAAAGATTCCACAATTTTAAATGTTCTAGCTTATTTTTTAAACCGAAACCTTAATGTTTGTTGTCTTTATTTCAGGATATTAGTGTAGATATATACTAGTTTTTCCTACATAGCTCACTTGAATCATTATTATTGTTTGCCCCTGACTGGTGCTGCAACACGACTTTGGAAAAGGAGCAGTTGGGACCTTGTTAGCCAAGTCTAGAGCCTGTAATTTCTATATGCCTAAAGCTAGGATGGTTGCTCAAATTTGAATGAATGCTTTAAGGTAAGTTTCACAGTGACAGTCCAGAATCTGCAGAATCTGAAAATATGCACAAAAAATAGAATGAGTTACATGGGAAAATGTATCTTGATAATGTCTAACTCAAATCCATCCTCCACTCTGCCTGGACAGAGAAAACATTCAATAGTCAGATAAAAGGAAAATTGGAATAAATGATCACGAAATCAGGAAGGTGAGGTTGGGAAAGACGTACTTCAGGGAGTTCTACTTGAAGTAGGATCAGTCATTCACATTCTCAATTTTGGTAAACATATATTTGATACACAAAATTTTGGAGAGAGAACTGGGGAGAACTAGCACAAGGTTTCTTATCCTTTCTTGGAATAAAGATCGTAAGTTTTAATTACAAATGTAAATATTTTAAGTGGAATAATTCTCTCAAATATTGCTATGTTTTTGATGACATCTCTATTGGAATGGATACTTAAAAAATACATCAAAGCACCCAGATAGTAATGTTGGCAAAATCAAGTAACACTGATATGGATGTTGAATACAGGGTCCAAGGATAGCCACTTTGAACTGTAATTTAATATCTCATGGTGGTCTACACAATGACTAAATTGGAAACATTTCTGAAGAATACTTAAAATGAACATGTCTCACATGTGGTTCTATATGCGGTAGAATAGGTAGAAACAGATATAAACCACTGATGTGAATGATCCTTATTGGAAAGCAAAACTATTAGTATATTTTAATAGTATTATTAAGTCTTTGCTACTGCAACCATCCAAAAAGCACAAGGACTTCTGGGGTTTCTTTTTTCCATTATTTCATAATACATTATACTAAGTGTACAGGCTGCAGTATAATTGTGTTCAGAAACATCTGCGTGGTGTTTGATGGCATTTCCTTTTCTCTCTTTATGTCCTGAAGCTGGCAGAGTTCCATCAGATCACTGTGGCCAGGTCAGCAGGAATATTCAGCAAAATGTTTGACAGCTGCTCACTATGAGGTAGCTTAGTTTTAGCATTCCAAACACTTATTGAATTTTCAGGCTTATTGAGCAGGAGACTGGGGCATGCTTATTGTCATATAAATATTTTTGAGCCAGATGTTAAAAGATTTTTTGACAAGAAATCAAGTGGTTTTCTGAAAGCCAGTGCTGTTTCTCCAGAGATTTCCCAAAGGATGTAGTGAATGACAGCAGGCAAGGGTCTCTTTTCCCTCCCAAAGGAAGTACTCTGGATGTATGCTCAAAAAGAAGCTAAGTACAATTACACCAATCTGTGATAAATATACTATAACAAAAAGTGCCATAATACAGTCTGCTCTTTTTCAACTCTGTTCCCCATCTCCTAAAACTCTTTGTGAGTTTATTATTATCTATGCCATTTCTGAACACTGAACACATACTAAGCATCAAAGAATAACTATCAGCAAAATAAGGCATTGAGGTTATATTTTTGCTTTTGCATTGTGGGATAAATGTGTTTTCCTTAGTTTATTTAGAGCTTTGTAGCCACATAACATGCTTCAAATGCATGTGAGTATCAAAAAGCCTGGCGTTCTGCTCTCACATGCAAGGAAAACAAAAATGTTTGTGTTTGCTCATGACTTCTATAGAGAATTCTGAGTCACATTGTTATCACAGTGACAACAATATTTTTTCTTTATTAATAATTGCGTGTGTTTACACTTTAAATGTTATCCACCGTCCCATTCTTCCCTCCATGAACCCCCCCCCAGGCCATCCCTTTGACTTTTGCCTCTAAGAGGGTGTTCCCCCCACCCACTCACTCCTGCCTCACCCCTCTAGCATCCTCCTTCTCTGGGGTATCAAGCCTCCACAGGATCAAGTGTCCCCCCCCTTACACTGATGCCAGATGAGGCACTCCTCTGCTACATATGTTGCAGGAGCCATGGACCAGTCCATATATACTCTTTGGTGGTTTAGTCCCTGGGAGCTCTGACAAAAATATTTTAAAAACATTAATTTGCTTAAAAGTACAGTTTCTAAATTGTTGATTCATCTTGAGCCAATAGTAATCTTATCTATTTCATTATGATAAATACTCACAATAACATATTTAAGTCTCCTGACCATGAATATTTTTTTTTATGTCTTGCACTGAGGTTGAGCTGTTCCTAAATGAAAAAGCAAAAGATAAGTAGCAGCAAAGTAGGGTTTTTTTGATAATAATATGAATGAGTTAAGTGTTTCCTACTCTAAGTATCAACAATGTCACAGGAAGGTTCATGTTAAACTGCTTATTACAATTCTCATTGCATTCTTACTTATAAACTATGCCAGTCAAATTTTAATGTCCTATATAGTCTGGGAGATACATGGTAGAACATGAACTTTGTAATGTCTCTATGTATTTTCACTGTTTTAATATCTATAGGCTAGAAAAAGCATGTGTACATGCTTCTAATCAAAACACACAAAAACTAGGTATTAAACTTCAAAATAAAAATAAATAAATAAGTCTTACATATTTTCTAAACTGGGGTGATTTTAAAATTACATCTCATTATTTAGAAAATTAACATGAACAGTAAGTAAGACCAGTTAACATTTTCTGGAGTTTTACATTTTCTGTCAAATAAAAGCCTTCATCCACAGAGTGATTACATAGAGAGAGGACAGAGTTTATTTTGTAACTATCATATCGAACTATAATCTTGCCTTACATTATTATTTCTGAAAGATATTGATTGTCAAAAGTTCTATTGCATATTGAGGGTCAGTGATTCTCATCCAAGTTCACTAGCTAAAACAAGGGAGAAAATAAATTATAGACAAGTAAAAAGCACTATGTCTCATCATAGGGTAATTCCATAGATAACATATTGGCCAGCTGCTTTATAGTGAGAGAGAACTGAAAGTCCTAGTTCATGTTATGTCATATATATTATACATCATATGTCATGTGTCATATAGTATTGATTAAATAAACCTTAGGTTTGAAAACTCAAATACATTACCAGATACACATTACCAGTATCACATTTTTCTTCATAAGATTCAGAGATAATTGTGGATGAGAGCACCAAAAAGTATAAGAGCCTGAAGGACACAAGGTCTTCTGGGCATAGTAGGGCAACTGCACATGTAAACGCAGCGTCATTTGAGACAGCATGCACAAGACCTGGATGAGGACAAATTCTACAATGAGAATAGATCATTGAGCATTCAGTCTGTCCCTTAGCCATGAACAGTTAACTTCTGGGAGGAGAGACAGTTTACTCTAAGAGTTTAGTCTCAGATACATTGACCATGCTCCAGGGTAAGACTACATATCAAAAAATATTGGGCCAAACAAATTATTGATTTTGTTTAAACTAACAAACAAACAAACATATACTCAAACAAATAAATAAGTACATGGCCCAGGGATTGGAAAGATGGCTCTAGAGTTAAGTGTTCTTGCTTATTCAGAGGACTCTGATTTTGTTGTGTGTGTCCATATTGTAGCACATAAGCCTCTGTACCTCAAGGTTCAGGGTATATGTAGCTTTCTTCTCACCCCCATGGATATAGCACACATGCAGTATACTTACATATATTGAGGGGAAATACCCAAACATATAAAAATCAAGCTTACTTTTTTCTTTTATATTGAAAAAAACAGATTCTTATACAATATGTTCTGAGCACAGTCTTCCCTCAATAACTCAGCCTCTGCTCCTTTCACCTACTCACCCAGCCCAATCTACACCCAATGAAGGAGTTAGCAAAAGGACCCAAGGAGCTGAAAGGTTTGCAGCCTCTTAGGACAAACAAAAATATGAACTAACTAGTACCCTCAGAGCTCCCAGGGACTAAAACACCAACCAAAGAGAACACATGGTGGGACTAATGGCTCCAGCTGCATATGTAGTAGAGGATGGCCAAGTTGGTCATCAAGGGCAGGAGAGGCCCTAGGTCCTGTAAAGATTCTATGCCCTAGTGTAGGGGAATGTCAGGGCCAAGTGGGAGAGGGTGGGTTGGTGAGCAGGGGGAAGGGGGAGGGAACAGCAGTTTTTTCCCCCCAGAGGGGAAAGTGGGAAAGGGGATATCATTTGAAATGTAAATAAAGAAAATATCTAATTTTTAAAAAGGAAAAAATAAAGAAAAGAAAAAAATGAGTGAACAAGCAAAATTTCAAACAAACAAGTATGAAATAAAAACTAAGAAAAAAAAACATAAATTTGCCTATACATTTTAGTAAATGGGACAAACATAGGAAGGAAAGGAGAAAGATAGACCTTGGAATAGCTGGTGGCATGAATATGATCAAAACATGTTGCATGGAACTCTCAACAAGGTAATAAAAATATAAAAGTAATTAAACCTTTGCATACTATTAATTTTTAGAAAAGCATAAAGTAAAATTAATTAATAGTCTAAGGGCAACAACAAAATATTTTTAAAAAGTCTCAGTATTTCAAGGAAATTCCAAGTAACATTTAACTTGGTAAAAGTCATTTCACTATTGTTTTTTACTGATGGATAAGTATTTTATGGAAGTAAATTCACTATATTCTCAATGGAGAAATTACCTTTTCCCAAATAGAATCATATGTGCCCAGCAAATCTATCAATCCCAAAATAAAGGGCTTTGAGCATACTATAGTGTTTGGTAATATAATTTTCTGTGAAATAGCCATTGGTTACTGGCTTGTTCTAACATTCACATTATAAAAGGCTTTGACATTCAGACAATGGTTATTGATGGGCAGTGTTTGTGCATCTAAGAAAAGGAAAAACAGATGGTGAAAAGACAGAAGATTAAAAATAGAGAGGGGTGGAGACATTGTCACTTAAGAAGACATGGAATTCTTTAGAGTAGAGAACAGCTGCAAACTTGAATTGCTGTGGGAAAATAATAAATTTGGATATGGCAGAATGTAAGCTGAAGACTTTGCAGCAGTTTGGAAAAATTATGTGTCACATAATAAGTGGTTTATCATAGGAAAGGGCATATGTAGAAACCACATATTTGGCAGGGTAGGGATTAGGTGATTAGAGAAACTCTATCCAGCCTTCCTAAAAATGAGTGTATCTCAGTTGCTTCATTCCTTCCTATAAATATCATCTCTCCTTAGATAGAAGGCAATCTCATATTCCTTATGTGAAACTGGTAGCACTTTATGGCTTAGGTTTCATTAATCCCCTAAATTGGCCTTGACAAACAAACATAATACCATGAAAGTCAGTTTCATTAATTAAGTGGGTATGTAAGGAATTACATTCAAATAAAATAATTTTCTTTCCAAGTTCATAAATATAACAGGGCTTGAAGAATTTATTTCTTAATTTAAACTACAGGATTTTCCTTCTAGTGACGTTGTTTTTTTGTTTTTTTGTTTGTTTGTTTGTTTGGTTTTTCCAGGCAGGGTTTCTCTGTATAGCCCTGGCTGTCCTGTAACTCACTGTGTAGGCCTTGAACTCAGAAATCCGCCTGCCTCTGCCTCCCAAGTGCTAGGATTAAAGACGTGTGCCACCACCGCCCGGCTGGTTTATAATTTTCAATTTTCCTTTTCAATCCTGCATATCTGCAGAAGGCCTAGCACATACCCATGCAGGCTACTTGTTGAGTTGATTCTATGAATAATGTTTTCCTGGGGGCTTTGACTTTTCTGGGTTCTACATCCCTTCCCCCAGGCATCTGTGGCATTCTCCAATCTAGTATATCTATAAGACATACTAAAAATCTTCAGAAATAAACAGACTTTAAAACTCTCTTCTAAGTTTGAAGATCTATTATTGCTAAGTGCTGCTCATTTTCACAAACCAACTTTGATACTTTTACCCATTTCTAAGTTGAAACTACCATTTTTATTAAAAAAAAACAAACCTAAGAATACATCACTTCAAAATATGATAAAAGCTTAATTCATATGCATTAAATGTACATTATCAGTTACATAAAGATTGTGGTAATTCTTTTCATATTTCACTTAAAATTGGTATATTTTCTGTTTGGCTAGTAGTGTAATCAGCAAAGTGCTATCAATACTTATTTGGAAAATTAATAAGAAATTATTCATCCTTAGGTCTTAAATTCAGTTAAGTAAAGCAACAGAGTTTAATATAGGGCACTCTGAAACTCGAAAAATTAAAGTTATTTAATGACAGTTCTAGAAAATTTATCATATATTATGGATCTAAACTGAGTGCTATAAAATTTATCATATATTATGGATCTAAACTGAGTGCTATAAAAGATTAAATCCTAGCAAGACCTTCATAGAAGTGACTGAGTATACATCTTTAATATTCTCATGACTATTCTTATCATTTCTATTAGTCTGATAAGTCATCAATTTCTTTTTATTTTATTGTATTTTTTACATTCCATATTTTATCCAACCCCCAATCTACCCTCCAACTGTTTCACATTCCATATCTCCTCCTCAGCCCCCTGTCTTCACGTGGGTGTCCATATCTCCTACCTCGCCTGACTTCTAAACTCCCTGGGGCCTCCAGTCTCTTGAGGGTGGCCCTTCTCCTCAGCTTCTTTCAGCCTTCCCTAAATCAACAACAGGGGTCAGCTGCTTCTGTCCATTGGTTAGATGCAAATATCTGCACCTGACTCTTTCAGCTGCTTGTTGAGTGCTGTCATGCTAGGTCCCTTTTTGTGAGTGCTGCATAGCCTCAGTAATAGTGTAAGGCCTTGGGACCTCCCCTTGAGCTGGATCCTACTTTGGGCCTGTCGCTGGACCTTCTTTTTCTCAGGCTCCTCTCCATTTCCATCCCTGCAGTTCTCTCTGACAGGAACAAATTACAGGAAATAGTTGTGACTGTGGGATGACAACCCTATCCCTCACTTGATGTCCTGTCTTCCTGCTGGTCTCCCTCTCCCCACTGTCTGGTGTTTCATCTAAGGTCCCTCCCTTTGAGTCCTGAGAGTCTATCACCACCCAGTTCTCTAGTGCATTCTGGAGGGTCCCCCCCACCAAAACCTCCTATCTCCTGAGGTTGCTTGAGGTTCCTCAGAAAACTGGAAAACGATCTACCTGAAGACTCAGCTATACCACTCTTGGGAATACACCCAAAAGATGCCCACCATGTCACAGGGGCACATGTTCCACTATATTCATAGTGGCCTTATTGGTGATAACCAGAAGCTGGAAACAACCTAGATGTTCCACGACAGAAGAATGGATACAGAAAATGTGGTTCATTTACACAATGGACTACTACTCAGCTATTAAGAATGAAGATGTCCTGAGTGCAGGCAAATGGATGGAACTAGAAAATATCATGCTGAGCGAGGTAACTCAGACCCAAAAGGACACACATGGTATGTACTCAGTAATAAGTAGATGT